>VWZG01005480.1:355652-377112 GCA_013396735.1 Grallaria varia | reverse complement strand
GAGTTCATCATTTCAGAAGTGGCAGAATCCAAAGTGAGGTTAAAACAAAAAAAAAAAAAAAGGAAACAAAAAAAAAGAAAAAAGGCATTTGATAACTTGAAAACTGCATGATGGAGATGCTCTTAAAGATACAGACTATGCTACACCAAATACAGTGAGAACACCAGCAGAATGAAGCGATACCCTTCTGGTCCAGCTGATAGATGAGACTTTCAAAGGTGTACCAAGAAGAGCAGGAAGAACAAGAACTCACCCTCCATCAGCTTCAAAGGTCATAGCAAAGCAAAGTTTATCAGCAATGTATATAGGAACACGTCTTGCAAAAATTAAATAAGAATATTTATACTTTGAACAGGGTGAAGAGGAGGGAGATTGTTTAGGATAATGAAAAGATATGGAGAGAGACCAACTTTTTTTTTTTAGCTACTGCTCCTCTCCAGACAGAAGTTAAACTACTCCAGAATTCCACCTACCCTTACAGCAAGGAAAGCACTCATCCCGAAGCTCCTCAGCCCCACCACGCTCCCTCAGGCACGCTGACTCCATAGAGCAGCAATCGAAAAACCAAACTGTCTACTGCATGTAAAGTAATGACAAACAATTTTTCCCTTATTGCACAGTATTAGTACATAATTTTCTTACAGGTTTTCCAGTGCCTGGATTATTTTTAAACATATTTTTCTACTACATTAGAAAAAAATAATAATTTTAGACTTTTTCAATTTTTAAACTCTCTAGTCAACTGCAAATGATAGAAGTTTTCACAGCTTAAGTTCTAACTTTGGATTAAAGTTTGATGTATTCAGATGAGCTATAAGGGCTTATTTTTTTCTTAGAACTAGCACAGGATATGACCCTGAACATGCAGAAAAGCCCATTTAATACTTCCGACTGTTCTCACGTTTTTAGGACAAATAATTGTGTGAAACACCAATTATACAGCATCACCAGGAGACACAGCTACCACTGAAAAGCAGATAAAAAGCTTTCCAAACCACTGTCAGCAAGTGAAACTACAATAGTTTATGGAGAATCTAGGAAATGCTAAATTTCAGCTACTGCAGTACTAAGAAACAGCACATAACAATTATAATGGGAAGTTGCCAATAACCTACTCTTATCTTTATTACATTTATCGTACTATCTTTATTTCACCCTCCTTAAAAAGGCTTCCTTGGATGCTACAAAAAAAATTGAAAAGCCACTTTTTACACGAGAGAATTTTCAAACACAGCTGTTACAAAGAATATATCAGCAGAGGAACAATTTTCACTTTAGCTAATTCTCTGTAAGATCGTTGTTATTTTCTGACAGTAATGATATTCAAATTGATCAAACTCAAATGGCACACAAAAACAAAGCCAAAAGACATGGAAGAAAGACCAAAATTCCAATGAAATGGACTGGTTTTTTTTAAAGCCCAAGGTAATGTATAAGAAAACACAACAACAGCAAAAAAAATGCCTAGTGAAAACACACAGCTGTACTCCCACGGTGTTTTCTCAAGTCTTTGATAAAACTACAGCCATATTTGAGAAAGCTTTTTGGTTCACAGACACATCCTGTTTCTCCTTGATGTTGCAGTAAATCCTAATTAAAAACAGTAACTAAAAGGAAGACACGAAACGTGCAGTTTTAAATAAAAGCCAAGAAACACACCAAATGCTTACATTTCCACGTTCTCGTGATGTTTGGGAGGAAAAAAAAACAGGCCTCAGAAAAGTAACAGTGGCGGGACTGCTATGAATGCAGAAGGCAGACAAAGAAAGGAGCAGGGGGACAACTGGTTTTGCAGGGCCTTACAGGGCAAGGGGTAATGGTTTCAAACTAATAAAAGGAGTGGATACAAGGAACAATTTTCTACACCAAGGCTGGTGAAACACTTGCCCAGAGAGGTGGTAGATGCCCCATTCCTGGAAACAAGGTCAGATTGGATGGGGCTCTGAGCAGCTTGATCTACTTGAATGAAGATGTCCCTACCCATCACAAGGGGATTGGACAAGAGGCCCCTTCCAACACAAAGCATTCTGCATTTCTACGAATGTTCTGGGTTTGAGCTTAATTTACACTCACCATCTTACAAGTAAACATGACTTGCAAGCCAGCACTAGTCCTTCGGAGTTATCTTCATACATTTATATGCAGTATGGAAATTGTCATTTTCAAACAGTCAAAATTGAAAGAAGTTGCAAAAAGAGGATAGGCTAAGAGATCTTACTTAATGCCAGTACACAGCTGATACCTGAAAAAAGTACAAAGAGCAGGGGAAAAAAATTCTTCCCTTTAGTATTTGTGGAATTTTCTCTAGTTTAGTAATCTGCCTTAAGGCTTCTCCTCCTCTATCAAGTTCCAACATGGTTTATTTAAGAATTTGATTTCTAAAATTTAACACAAAAGGGATTCTATGGAGTTGAATGACAAGATTCACATTTGATAACATAGCCAAGAAAAATGCAACTGGAAAAAAACACCTAATTATTTACTTGTACAAGACTTGCAGACAGCCAGAACACTAATACAAAACCTGTCGAAGTTTAGTACATATTATTATAGAAATGATACCATTGCCCTCTCTTGATTGTGAAAACTTGATATCAATAAACTTATGCTGAAAAGAATTATTGTCAGTTTACATTTATATCTACATTAAAATAACTGCTTAAAGGCCAACACTTCTACCTGTAGCCATTTCATATTCTACCTCGCAAAAGGAACGAAGAAAACTACTGATAGTTCACTTTGAAATAAACTTCCCCCTTGTAGGTCCTACAATAGGATGTTAACATTTGCAGAAAAATCAGGGGACTCATGAGAAGTACATTAAGAGTTACTGCTTTCCTGGCAAATTGTTTGTCATGTTTGCAAATCACTGCCAAACCTAACACTGACAGAAGAAACACTTCAACATTTTTTAAAGTCTTTCCATTGTTTCAAATATGCTCTTCGAAACAAATAACATTTAACATCCACCCCATTATGTTATCTTTCCCAGGTCACAAACACTCTTAATTTTGTTATACCACAGGATCATACAGTTACTTTTGTTAATACCAATGCTAAGATTCAAAATAAAATAGGAGTCTAAATCTATTTAGACAACCAAGTGGTCAGACTAAAAAAAAAAAAATAAAAAAAATTAAAAAAAATGCTGGGCATCCACCCAATAGCTCCCACTGACAAATATTCAGATTGAGATTTTCAGAGAGCCTGTAGCACTAAACCATTTGGCAGCTCTCCTGGCTCAGCTCTCTGTATAAAGACAGTCTTAGAAGACTACTACAAATGAGGGATAAACAGAAAAAACAGTCTACAGTTTTTCACTGCCCAACCTAGACCTTTAGAAAACCAGAACACAGGCCAGCTGAAATAAACAAACGTTAGTTACAAGTGACTAATTTTAGAAGTGAATAAAAAAAATTGTTAAGACTCCTTCTAAAGAAAGACCTACTAGAAAAGTTCACCAATCTGACCCTAAAAAAAGGGCCAGCACTCAGTGCTAAGGTCGTTCCTCCCATGAAGCAGAAGGAAGATGGTGGCACACTTGCAAACTGTACACTGAAGTTCCAGTTTTCACTTTCACTCCCTGATAAACACTACAAATCAAAATTTAACCACTGTATCCAGATAAACTAACATGGCTGGCGTTAAACAAGGTGAAACCATCTTTGCTCCAGGACTCCATTCACTAACTTTAACCCTATTAGCCTAGGTTAGAAATCAGATGTCAGTACAATCTGTAAGAGCTCCAGAGAAAAAACAAGACGACCTCTTTGCATGAATTGTCAGGCCCACACTGCTGTCAGATAGAACCATTAACTCTCGCAGGTTGGAAGAGATCTCTGGAAGTTGCTCAGTTCAACCTCTTGCCCAACACAAAGCCAAATTCAATATTCTGATAAGTTGCTCAGGACTTTGACATGTCCAAGAGAGGCAGCTCTGCAGCCTCTCACAGCAACGTGTCCCAGTACTTCACCATTCTAATCTTTTTTTAATCCAGTCAGAAATTACCTTGCTGTAACTTGCAACCACTAATTTACCACCCTTTCAACGCGCACTCCTGGGAAGACTTTAGCTCCACCTTCTCTGGAACACCCATGGGGAGCTGAAGACAACAAACATCATTCCTCAGCCTTCTGCAGGCTGAGCAAACACACCTGGTGTTTGGCAGCCCCTCTGCTGCCGGCCATCATTGCAGGGGTCTCCCTGCGGTACCGGGGGACCCAGAGAGGGAAGATCTGCTGCCTGCTGGCTGGGATTTCTGCTCCACTGCAGCAGAACAGTGAACTAAAACCAAAAGCTTTGGTCTTGATCTCACTGCTGTCCTCCAGCTGGAAATCAGCTATTACACCATATAACCAAAGAATGAGGTTCCTCAAATAACCAGGGTGATAGGTTTCATGTTAATTGGGGCTTTTTTGGTTTTGATGAGTTGAATTTCTGAGATCAGGACAATGAAATTACTTAACCTAGTCACATCTGCTACACGGAATACAACAGAAGTGAAAGGCACAGACCCACCCATTGTCTAACTCACTGCTCTATAAGACAGGTGAACAAATAACAGCTTCCCAGGAGGAGCAACAGTAGACATACACCATATCCTCCATTTGCCAGGCTGTTAGCTCAAATACCGTGTTATTTTAGTGCCAAAATAATTTTGCTGCTTGCCATGGCAGATTAAGGGAAGTGTTTTTATGAAGATCTATGCAAACATTCTGCAAGGTAAGCATGCGTGGGCAGGAGCAGCATAACTCAGATATGTGAGCTGCTCACTTACAGTGAATCTCCAGCAACCGTGCTCTACTTCAGCCAACGCAGAAATTGGGGGGTGGTGATAAACTTTTACCCAGAGCTGTGCACCTATTAATTTGCCCTAAATCTCAGCACAGGGGCTTCACCACCACAGACTGCTTGAAGTTTCCAAACTGGCAGGAGGACCCAAGCAAATTACATTATTCGTGCATTTATAGTTCTTTTCTCATTTCTAGGCATTATACACGGCGAGATCTCAGTATGAAAATGATGAAACTATCTAAACTGCACTGAAAGCCATTATATATGTACACATTGCAACAGAAACAAAAAAGGTGTGGTCATTATTTATATCAATTACCTTTATATATTAAAAACAGCAGCTGCATCCACTGCATCATGCCTTTTGTGAATCGACTTATTTTTTAACCAGCAATACACACATTTTAAATTATAGCACAAGGAGCAGTAAGTTGAGAAAACACTGAGAAGAATTTGGCTAAGGTGACCGAGTAATTTTTACTATATATAACCTTAATAAGAAAATGGGATTCAATGTCCATTTTCATCTTCGCTCTTATGGCCAAATTTTATTGATCTTAGGGTAAACTCAATCTTACCAATAAGTTTATGTCCAGATTTTAAACTTGTGGTGTGGACAGTGACCAGTTAAGACTAGATTTGTCTCATTCAGACTGAGATGAAAAACTCTGCAACCTGTACCAGAGACACTTTGACAGGTGGGAGAGACACAAAAGACTCCTTGCAGTGAAATAGAAAGAATCAGTTTGAGCCTTGCAGTTTTGGGGAGCTCAGGAATGAAGCAGTAGCAACTTTCGGAAAGAATTTTCATCAGACCAAGATACTCTCTTCGAGTGTTTCACTGTAACTAAAACAACTGCAGAGGACTCCTCATTTCAGCGGGTGATTGCTTTTATTTGTGGGAGGAGGGAGGGGAATAAAAGGAATTCCTTTGACAAGAGAGCTGCATTGCTAACCACAACCAGGATCATTTTACCCCTTTTACTACAAAGACGTTACATGCCATGAAGAAAAATCCCATGATCCAACAGCTTTAAGTTATTTTACAAACAATATGACTCCAACTAGTTGCCAGAAAAGATTTTTGTAGTTGATTTGCTTTGTATTTTCACAGCACTTGATATACAGTATTCAACATCTAAGGTCTGATGAATGTGGTATCTCATGCCCTTGCAGAGCCTTCTCACAAACAAAGCTGTACTTAGCTCTTGAACTAAATCTAGAGTCATTATTTATCTCGTGTTTGTGATAACATACAGAAGGTAGAGTAAAAATGGGTCAACAGTTATGGACACCTGATTGGCAGAATGATTTACAACTTGAATTAAAAGCAGGGGGAAGGACGCAACACACCAAATCCCACCACACAACACGGTCAGAGTATCAAAATGACGGTTCCTCCTTAGTTTCTTTTACCTGAATCTTTATGCAGCCCCAAAGAAGCACATGAGACGTGCCAATGGCCCTGCAGGAACAGTGGGTACAACCTGATGTTGCTGTATCTTTGCCCTGTAACAATTACAACAAATGTGCCACAAAACAGTTCCAAAGTCAACTTTAAATACAAACACAGTTCTTTTATAAAAGCCTTAATTATATTCTCCGGCAGGTTGTTTTTTTTTTCATGGTGAAAGCTTTCAGAAGTGTGCACTAAGTACACAGCCATTGTTCCGCCAAGGAACAACTGAGTCCTGCTGCAATGCAAACATCACATGGAAATCACACCAGCTTTAAAACGCATTACTTCAAATCGCTATTTTGTATCCACGGGAAGAGAAGGGAAAACAAGCGAAATACTTAAACCTGCATCTCCACGAAAAAGTAAGTATTTACCTTGGATTTACATAGTACTGTAAATACGAGTAACAGCCTGAAAAAGGAGAAGGCAACAAATGCATCAGACAATTAACTCTGTAGTTGTTAAGAAAATATTTGAAACGCAATAGAGTCGTTTCCAGAAAGTCCTTATAACCACTGCTACAGCTAAAACCGAGCCACGAGGGCTTCTGATCTCTAAAAATAGTTGCAACCCCCGTTCTTCCCTCACAAGCTCCGGGGCTGCCCCGCAGCCGAGGCGCGGCAATGCCGGCCCGTAACCCGAGCCGCCCGCCCCTCCTCCCGCTCCCCGGCACGGTCAGCCTCAAAATGGCATCTCGGCGCTGCCTCCGCGGCCGCCCCTCCCGGCACGGGACGGAGGGCCGTGTACGCGGCGTGCGGCGTTCCCGCCCGCACAGCGGCTGCCCGGCCGTGTCCCCCCGCCCCGGCGAGCCCAGGGGCACCCGCGCCGGGCCCCGCCGCTGCCCGCACAGCCCCGCTGCGCTCCCTGCGCCCGGCCGGCCGGCCCTGCCCCGGCTCCGAACTCACCCGGACCGCGCCTGCCTCACAAACCAAGCCCTCATTCGCGAGCGAGGGATCAGTAAGAACAGACAGCTCTTTTCCACGGAGAAGAACCAAAGCATTCAAGTACATCCGAACGACACTTCGTAATACGAATGAAACAGACAGAATTCACTTAACTATATGCCTATAGTTCGAAAAATTGATTTAGGATGCAAAAGCACTACAATGTTTTAAGTTTTCAGGCCAATTACACACACACACAAATTAACCACCAAGTTCCCCCTCAAGAGAACGTGGATGATCCTACAGACAAACTGCCTCCATCTATTTTCTCTAAAGGCAAGTAGTTCTCTACCATGAAGGGAGGCTGTTGCAATTTGGAATAAGTATTTTGCTGTAAACAAAACAGACAAGATTTTTACCATTCTGAACATACTGAAATTACTAAGATGCCATTATGCTACCAGATAAGAGACAGAGACCTGGAAAAAATAAAGGGGAAAAAAAAAATCAATCATTCCAGTGACAGCACAGTGTAAGAAGACAGAAAGAATAACCTGGAAAACATTTTTTCAGCAGTACTCATTTTACTCATTAAACACGTTACCAAATGTTATTCTATCAGAAGAGAGAAAAAGCCCTCAAGGTATCTCAAGAGGGTGCAAGCCCTTAGGCCATCAGTGCGGAACCAGGAGCTCAGACTGTCGTGTATAACTTCCACAGGAGTGGTTTATACTTCTGTTGGCTTAACCAAATCTGAGACTTAAAGCCACTGGCAGGGCTGGTAATTCTTCTGCAATCCTACCAAGAGACTTTTGGCCACTGTTACACTGTTCATGTAAAAAAAAAATAAAAAAATCTCACCAACAATAAAGGCTGCCAGAAACTCTTCACTGTCATCAAGTTTTGAGCCTGGATCTTTAAATATATTTAAGAAGTCAAAAACAGAATTTCAGAGTTGAGGGACCTTTAGACACAGGATCCTTTTTACTCACACAGCTACCTGTACTGGTTCACAATTAAAAAACAGGAACAAATTCTAAATGCTACAAGATGTTGAACTGAAGCACCGCCTTCATGCTAAACTCCTAGAACCTAGTGAGGAATGTCAAATACTACTACAATGGGAGCTTCCAAAAGACTTTAAATTTGAAAAAAAATAATAACTAGAGTAGGCAGGACGATGAAAATAATCACTCTTATCTATACTAATACACTTAAAAAAACTCCCACATTTCTTAGCCTTGGTTATTTCAGGTCAAGGATCAGAAGCACTAACAACTGGCTACTTCATAATTCTAGGCAAAGTAGGCACAGGACTGACCTTTTTTTTTTTTTTCTCCGTTCTATACTGGAATAAAAACCCTTTTCAGATGCCTGTGTTATCCACGGAATACGCGCACTTTAAATATAACTTTTTTATTTACTGCCAATAGACTTATATTTGCTAGACTTCACTTTGCAGAAGGCAAAATAGTCATTTTGCTTCTATGCATCCTACATGATAACATTTCGTCTTTCAGATTATAGAAAACTCAGACACGTAAATTCTTCCCCAAAGCAACCTCAATTATCTGTCCACAGAATTTTATTTCCAGCTTGTAATTTGTATCAGATAATCAAAATTTAAAGTATTTTCTGTTTTACTCAGCTTTTCTCTATTAACCTTAGGGTAACAGAAAATGTCAGACATATTCCAGCACACCAACAGCTATTTTTCTTTTAGAATATATTTAATAATGCTTGGTCATTGGAATAAAATTTATTCAAATTGTCAGTTAGAAGTGGAAGAACAAGTATGTTTACACATTAAAACTGAAGCTCAAAACACCATAACATGATTACCTGACAGCTATTAAATGGCCTGCAAGAAGTTATTAGTGTTCTCTTTCAGAAGGCCAATATAACAGTTCCACCCTTGGCATCCTCCCTATAGTTTTGCTTTGTTGTGTCTTTCCTGTCACTACCCCAGGTCGTGTTTTGGTCTCAAGACCTATTATGGGATATTTCACACATCAACAACACATAAAGAAAATTAAGACAGTCCTGAAGGCTTTAACAGGGGTCAAACCCACTTTGCTAAAAATAACAAGATGTATACATACTTTACTGAAGATTTTGTTTTCCAAAAGAGCAGATGGAAAAAATCATTGTGATGTTTTATAAGGACATTCACGAATAGCTTTACTACTTCTGCTCAGCACAAGTTTCATGCCAGCAAAGATTACAACCAGTCACAGTGGGGCAGAGGGAGGGCCAACAAAAGAACCACAAACCAAAACCAACCAAAAAGTTCAACAACCCCAAACTCACAACGTCATTGCAAACTAATTTTAAGAAATGAAAAGCGGTGCCAGGAAATATACCTGCTTATAACAATTTTAATGTTTTCACAATCACAAACTTGTCTGAAAACTACAGCCCACATATTACAGAAACATACATAGATGGCAAAACAACGACAGAATCGACACAAAACAGATTACATAAAGTACTGCTGAAAAGGAGTATTGAAATGGAAAACGTCCTCTGACTTCTTTATGTACTACTCTTGGCTACATGAGCAACACAGAGTCTGACAGGTGCCATTCTAAACAAACTGTTCTTTTGAACATAGTTAATTTCCTATGAGAAATGTGACTGTGAGCATTGCTAACTGCTTTAGCAAGTGCCACTTCAGACACCGATCTCTAACATACCCCTGGACAAACAGTCCCACTGAGCTATGCCTGTGTTATGGCTTCCAGGAGGAGTGAATCTTCTGAAAGATGTCTCAACATTACTAGTTTAAATAAAGTTATTTTTAATGTATACTTTCAGAAACCCAAATTCGAAATCAAAATTAAAAACTCAACAGTACTGGAAAATTTATTTACACAACAATAAAATATTTCCTAACACATCCCCAAAAGCACAGATTCTGGATGATAATACTTCTGGTTGAACAGAAAATCCACTGCAGAAGAGTAGCATTCATTAAGTCCAGCATTTTCAAAAACAAGCAAATTTGCAACAAGGAGTTTATACAGAATCTGTTTTTTACTACAGTGTAATGGGTTCAGTAGGTGGAAGAGTGTGGACTGCAGACACACTAATGTACAAACACATGGACGCATGGGGTACTCCTATGAGCTGGTCAGACATTTCAACATTGTATTTTTAGATTATTCACTCATACCAACTGCACTGTTATGATGGCATTTAATTCTGTTATGTCCATTGTCAAAAAGATAATCTTCTGCTTCAACTGCAGCAGTTCTTTGAAAAAATACATTTTTAAAGACTGTATTTAATTCTCAAATATACTTCCCCATTCATAGCCATAAGCCAGCTTAGTATAGTACAGAGAAAGGAGTGCCCACATTTCACTTGCTAGATGCTGTCACTTCATGCTCCTTTTGACCAACTATGTAAAAATCCTTGGATTTGGGAATAGCACACCTGTTGTTATATCTGTCCCTGCTATATAAAGGTTTTGTTGTGCCTTCTCTGCTTTACTGAAGCAAAGGTTACATGAGGAAGACAGAAGAAGAAGCTGGGCTGAATTGAGCCCTTCTGCCCTGTCAGTGATGCCAAACACACACCTATGGTACTTCTGGTTTTTAAAACTCACATGCTTCTTTTATCTCAAAATTTCCTCTTCATTCAGGGTAAAAAAAATAGTCATTGCACATCAAACAAATTGCACTACGAGCAACAGATATAGGGAGGCCTGGTTTCCTACACATTTCTGTTCTATTTTGGTCTGTATCTTTCCCCAATGTAACTGCCCAGCTCACTCTACATATCTTGTACGATTTCGCTCTCCCTGTCCTTAGCAATATATCCCTTTCCCCACTCACACACATACTCCTCTGACCACGGTTCTCTTTCCCTTTCCCTCCCACATCCTCTGCTGCCAAACATCATGCCATCCTGGCTGGACAGTATGTGCATATTGACTTCCCCCTTATCTGGCATAACAAGTTTACTCAACATTTCTGATTCTAACATGGAAGGATGTTACCATCTGGGGACATGAACACAGCTCAAGACCTTTGAAACCAAAACAGTGTGACATCCACACCATAATCTTAGCAGACATCTCATCTTCAAGTCTACTGATACACAAAGCTTGTCTTTAAAGTTTTAGGTATTGGGAATTTGCCAAAATCCAAAACTCGCGCATTACATCAGAACCACTTAAAAACAACATAAAACAAAGGACTTAACTGCAAAAGAAGAGCGAAGAGGAATGTGGGGATGGAAAATTAAAGATTCTGGTCAATTAATTTTTCCTTTGTAGACAGGGGATATACTTGATATACACTAAGAAGTTACATGGGATCACTAACGTTCAAACTAATTAAAAAAAAATAAAAAAAAATGTTTCAAAACAGGTAACATTCCCAAACAGCAGCCTTACCCACAAGCACACCACACCACAACTAAGCTGAGCCTGGAAGGGCCACTCTTGTTCTGTATGCCAACACCAGCACTGCTGGTGTGGTCTGCTCCCACAACTGCAGCTACTCTTGCAAGAAGTAATGCATAATGGGGGAAAAAAATCGCAAAAACAGGTAATTGTCTCTCAGCCAGTTTCAATCCTGCTGCTGCAGGAGTGCCAGTAAGTGCTGCTGCAAAGGAAGAGGCAAGGATGCATCAGGGTGGCATGAACAAGGAGTAGAACTGGCCCTTCGAGTGCACCCGGCTGCTTATCTGTAGCACAGAACTGCCCTCTTCATCTGGCAGTTCATTATTCATCTAGTAGACATCAATGGAAGTCTACCTGGCTACACTGCTCCAGTCCTTTGGAAATTATATTATCAATCTTTCCACGCTAAGCAAAATAAAGTAGCTGAACAGAAAATGTTCAAGATAAGGCAGATACAAAAAACATGTTACTTCACGTTTGATGGCAGCATCATTAAAGCAAACCCAACGAATGTGTCAACGAAGGCAGCTAGGTGCCAGTGCAATACAAAAAAAACCAAAAAAACAACTGTAGGTGCGGCAGACACTACTAAATGCAACAGCAGAGGAGCTGACGTGCCTGGGTGCGTGTGGGTGTGATAAAGGGCCTATGAACTGGCCTGCTGCACTGTGGCAGATGTCTAGCCAAGCCCTCTGCTTGTAACACCGCCTGCTATCAAACCAGTCGGGGAAGGTGGAACAGAGTCCTCCCTCGCTCCATCCAGAAACCTGTGTAGCGCCTGACCTACAGCCAGACACAAGTGGCTGTGCTATTGTCACCAGTGCACACATCCGTCAACAAATCTGCACAGTCCTTTCATCCCCAGCCACATATTCTGGCAGAAACTCTTCGACTGAAGTATTCACTGTGAGGAAGGAAAGAAACGTCCCACTTTACTCCCCTTGTAAACCTGCCTTTCCCTTACACGGTGGAGAAGAAGAACAGAGGTGAAACACCATTCATTTCATTTAAGGTTTGATAGATTACTAACACTATTTCCCTCTCCACCGTTTTTCCTTCCTCAACTGAAGAAGCCCAAGTCTGTTTGGTACTGCATCCTATTTGTACTGCTGGGGGAAAGAAAAATCAAACCAGAACAAACAAAATTACCTCCTAGTTTTAATGAGACTGTTGAAATTGTGTTACCAGAAGGACAGAACATATATGTCCATATATAATGAATGTGTACAGCTTCATAATCACATTTTTAAAAAACTTAGAATTATTTCATAGAATGCTTCTTCAAAATTGGCTTAAATTCACTTAAGCCTGTGCTGATTGCAAGAAGGGAAGTGCTGGTCCTCCTCCCTCCTTACTCCTCATAGGGTACCACAGTGAGCTGGAACTACTGAAAACCCAGGGGATTGTTTTTTTTATGGTTAGTTTACAGCTAACTTAGCAAACACATCCAACGTCCTACCTGGCCACAATTACAAAAGTGACAGTGGAAACACACAACCAAAAAGATGAAAGATAAAAAAAAATTTTCAACACTGTAAGCAGATAGGCTCAACCTAAAGTCAGAGCTTCAAAGCAAAGAGCTGTTTGGAAAATTATTCAAGATCTCTCCAAGTGTTAATACCTAATTTAGAGACCATTACTGTTTTTCCTCTGTTTGAATTAAATTACATTGCACTTACTGAACCTCATCCGGTATTTTATCATCTGGGCATTCAATACTGCTACAGCCAATTTACAATACCTGTATCAGCTACATATTTCACCACCTCACAATCCACTCTCACTACTTCCAAACATACAGAATAGAACATGCTTCATTCACTTGCTTCCAAGCAAGGCTGTCAGCGCCTCTCTGCCACAGGGATACCTGCTGAGCTCTTCCTGGAAGCCCAAAACTGGCCAGAGCCTTCTGGATGTGTCTCACCAGCGCTGACCTTCCACAGCCTGCCCACAACACCCACCCTAACACAGCGCAGGAGGCATCTCCCCAGGTGCAGGGCTTTGCATTTCCCTTTGTTGGGCTTCATGAAATTCCTCTCTGCTCCCTCCAGTCCATCCAGGTCACAGCAAGGGGCTGCACAACCACCTGGCCTGTCAAACACTCCTCCCAGTTCTGTGCTCTGTCCCATCATTCAGGTCATTTATGAAGATGTTGCACTGAAAACACAACACGGGCCCCTGGGGCACACTGTTAGTGACTGGTCTCCAGCTGGACTTCATGCTGCTGATCACAACTCTTTGTACCTGGTAGTCATCCAGTTTTCAGTCCCTCTCATTGTCCGTTTGTCGAGTCTGTACTTTCATCAGTTGGTTGATGAGGATGTTACTAGCAGCATCATTGCTGCTTCCCAAGATAAACAATATCCACTGCTCTGCACTGATTCACTGAGACAGTCATTCCACCACAAAACGCTATCAGATGCTCACCAACATCACCCATTCTGACCTGCTGCTAATCCTGACCCACAGCTCCCAACCAACTCCTCATTCGCCAAAAAGGAAGAGCTTCATGGATTCCCCCCATGCTTTCCCAACAAAACACTCCACAACAGCCTGCACCTCTCACCACCCCAGCCTGTCCTTCCTGGGGAGCCCATAACCAGCCCCTGCAGCCCTCCAGCCATGCCAGCTGTCCCACCCGCTCTGCTCTCAACCAGATTGCAGCCACAGGACTGCACACACCTCTCCGATTTCTCCTGCTTGTGCCCAGTCTCTTCCACACCATATGGAAAACAAACTAAAATCCAAATAAGGTATTTGATTTAGTCTGTGCAGACAGAAACTTCATACTGGCTACACTTGAATAGCCTGAAACTTGATTTCACACCATGACAGTTACAGACGCTGAAAGGAAAAACCAATAGTGACAGTGGACAGATAAAGAAAGATGTTCTGTGCAGTTGTATACAGAGAAAGAAGATTAACAGTTCTGTTGCTCCTATCCCACGTAAGAAATCTGTTAGAAGAGAGCTCTGGACTCCTCTCCAGGGCTCAAACCCAGAAAGCCTTTCTCACCATGCCACTGCACCTCTACCCACGTTCCCTGTTACCTGAGCCCAAGCCCCACTCCTGCTCTTTCAAAGCCTCAGGAGATCCCAAGATTTGTATTTACAGCACACTCACAGCTTCTCTTCTCAAGTAACCTGAAGGAGATTAATTTTATCTTCAGTTGTTCCAAGTACACACAGTAAAAAATATCTTCCTATAAACAATTACTTCTTCCAAAACCAGAAACAGTTTGAAAATAATAATCAAAATTTCTAAAAACCCTGACATTTATCTTACATAACCTCAAACTTCTAAATTTTGTCTAAGATTCTTTGAATCAAAAGCCTCCTTGGTTCTTATCTTTTACAAAGCAAGAAAACGTTTCAGGCTCTTAAATGACCCATTACAGCATTCAAACCAACCCATTCTCAAAGACCTGCTTAAACGTATATAAATCTCAGGACTAAGTGGTAACTGATGAACACCAACATTGTCAAAACAGTAAAAAGAAGAACATAAAGCAAATGTGAAATTACACATTTTTATAACCTGCTTAGTAGCTTACAGAGACCTTTTCCAACTACAACGGTTTAATGTGCTGTGGATATATACTTAAATGTATTTAATGTGCATTACAGTCTCGGCTAGCTTCTGGTGATTGGGATGCAGGAAGAGCTTCCTCAGAGCACTGTAAATCCACAGTTCTCTGCTAGGCTGTCTTATGCATTCCTCTGGAGCAATACTGCTGGCCTTTGTTGGGAGCAAAACACTTGAAGCATTTGCAACAGTCTTTTCTCACCAGTGCACCCTCCTTTCATGTAGTTTTAGTTGGTTATTTGTCCTGTAACAAACTTCACGTCTGAAATTAAGCTAGTGGAAATTAAGATACTTATAAAGAACAACCAAGAAAGAAACTGCAGAATTTCACTGCAGCAAACAACCATACACACAACAGATGATTAAAGACCAAGAAAGAAGTTCTTCTATCAGCTCTTCCCTCCACTTCTATTCTCCCCAATCCACCCCAGGCTCCTAAGACTATTACTGACAGAATTAGAGAGATGTAAATATTATACAACAGCATTTGAAACTTTGAGAAAAACTTGAGTAATGCCATTTCTGCAGCGGAACCTCTGGCTAAGGAATGCACAGCTGCTGAGCAGATGTATAATTTCAGCATTTAGATTCCATTATTTCAAGGGGGATTTTTTTTTTTTTACTAGATATTTTCAGATTTTCTATTTCCATCTGGTTTTTGACCTCTCTCAGTTTAGTCCCCTCTTCTCTGTTTTAGTTCATTACACCAAAATAATTCTGTAAATTAGAAACATTCCGACATTTAAAAACTTGTGAATTTGAAGATAGGTGGGGGAGTGAAACAGGGCCAGGGTGGAATAAAAACAGTTCAACAGAGGTTTGGGTTTGAATAAAAATTGTGCTGTCTGGGTTGGGTTTTATTTTGCAGTTCCTGGTTAAACCCAAATTGGCGAGTCCCTAACTGCATTCCTTCCACGAAATTTTAAGAGCAGAAAACTGAAGAGTATCAGCTATATGAGAATGTTTCTACACTTTGCCAGAGCCCTCGGTCAAACTTCTGAGTAAAACAACATTCCTGATTTTGATTCTTTTTAGAGTCATAAAAAATTATCATTTTAAGCTTAAAAAAACCCAAACCTCACCACACACTATGAGAACTTTACAAACCATATAAAGACAGTGTAAACCAGTATCAGTGGCTGTCAAACCAATTCAGTATAGAATTTATTACTCCAGAAGTAGTAAAATATTAAAAAAATAAATAAGGAGTTAGCATTGTCTAAAAAATTTTCCATTAATTTGACAGATTGGCTACAGAACCTATACAATTTTTAATTTAATTTTAGGCTCACAATAATAATTTGCCTGGGTGGGAAAGGGAATAATCTTCTATCTTAAAAAATGGCATATGCTTCAGAATACTCCTGTGGAAAAATTTCTATAGGACATTTTCACCAAAAAAGAAAAAAAAAAAAAAAGATTGTGAACTAATAAATGTGGAAGAAAAAAAAACATCTATACATTAAAACAAAAAAAAGCAGATTTTTGTTCTGTGAGATTTATTGTTTGCTTTGTCTCCAAGAGAGGAGACATTCAAAACAAGTTTTAAAAAATACTTTAAAGCAAAACTTCCCGTATCTTCCAACATCAGGGAATTTTCTGCCCAACACTCAGTACCACGGCTGAATTTTTCATTACTGCTAAAATCCCTTCAATAATCTGGACAGAAGACAGTCCATGTTTTGGGCACTGAGTCTAAGAAGGGTTGCACCTCCTAAGCTGCCAGTGCCTTCCTGTGCCCAGTCCCAACCCCTCTTGTAATTAACTCTCAGTTGTCCAAACCAGTATCTAACAACTGCAAGGCCTGTTCCTCAGGCAACACAAAGAGGGGTACAGGAGGCTTTCTGCAACCTTCTCCAAGGCACTCTGTTAATTTCTCTTCCACAAAAAAGGACGTGCTGCCAGTAGGAGCATATTTTACACAGCTTTCTGGTTTTCTCATTCACATTTCCTGTCACTGAGGTTCACTCTGTCTTCTGATAAATCACACTTGTTCTCATACTACTCTGTAGGTTCTTACATTCCCAAACATAGGGGACAGGATGATACAGTTTTTCATAGTTCCAGTATCCATTTTTCCTGCTGAACGATTCCTCACAACTTGTCTGTTCATGTTTCCTTTTTAAACCCTCTATACCCCTGAAGAGAAACTGCATCGTGAATTTCCAAGTGAACACTGAATAGCAAAGAGAATGATTAATTTAGAAAACTATATTTGAGCTTATTCACCACTCCCACATCCCTGAAATTCTGATTCTGAGCACATAATGTACCAATTTGCACAACAAATCTCATGAGCAGAGTATTGATTCTCTGCATAAGTGAAGTCTCTGATGACTTCAGTCCTCCAAAGGCATTTGAACTCTCTCCACCGATTTCCAGTTAAGTTTGGGATCAGGCTCTCACAGGGGAAGCATGAAGGCCTACAAATAGTTTTACTGGGGTTTTCTTTCAAATCAAGAAGAAGTTCTTAGTAAATAAAACTATGAAGACAAGAGAAAAGCAAATTCCTTCCATGAACCAGGTTTATATACCTGGTACATAACTTCTGAGACTGTGATATTTCTCTAACTTATTGCTGCTATATCTGCTTGTATTTTTATCAACCAAAATACGGCAAGACCGACAATTTTCTCTTTAAGATGGCAAACTGAGGGAATATAGCCACAAAGAATTACTAGCTGCTTCCACATTTCATGCTAATAAAGTTGACTGAAGCCATCATGTAACACAATTATCTGAAGAGACACTGTGAAAACAAGGGATCTATAATTTTTGTAAAAAGCATTGCAGCTGTTATATGATGTGAAATATGCTACAATACTGCAAAGCTGAATGTGACAACTCACCATATACTAAAATCACATTTAAACCTACTGCATTTTGGGAAATTCTGTACTGGAGGAAAAATGACCATCAGAGTTCAGCCACATGCTGCAGGTACACACCCTGTGAGCTACTACACAGATTTTTGTCTTACCAAAACCTTTCAAAACATTTAAAGTTCACACCCTTCATGCTACCCGCAGCACTTTTCCCCCTCCCCAGGTAAGAGTCTCCAGTGAATTCGGCACAGAACACAAGTACCAGACCCAGGTGGTGACTCACAGGAACAGCTCCACCAAGCCAATCACTTTCACTGTAACAACAGGTGTCACTGCAGACAGTCTGGGGTGGTGACACACCTGACCTTCAGTAACGATTTATTGTAGCTCCTCCTTTCACTGTGCCTATACAATCTGTGAATATTACCAAAATCATGAACTAGTTTATTCTCCTACTCTAATAATTGTTTTAAATTTTGCTAACCAGACCATCACAAAACAGTAGCAAACCTGACTGAAATGCGCAGAATTCAAATGAAATGGGGTAGCAATTCCAAGACACTCATTAGAAAAACAGCATGAAATCAAACTGCCTGGATGATAAACCTGATAAAAATGACCATATTTCTCACATCATTTGTGTACAGCTGAAACAATGAGGTTGTAACTAGAAATGCATGCATCTTAACACTACCACACCAAAGTTCTTCTCAATATACCAAATATACAACAACCTGAAATGCTTCAGTGTCACAAACCTATAACAATGAATTTCAAAATATATATTGTAGACTAGTAGAATAACTGCTTTTGTTTTCCTTTAGGGGGAAAATAGACATCAAATGCACCTAATACACTTTGTAAACATACCCAGGGAGGTGCGGGAAGCCAATTCACAACAAAGGCCATCCTGGCAAGTTGGGAGCTTGTCCCCTAGTTGATTTTTCAGTCAGTGGTGATTTTTCTATCAAACTAAACCTCTTGGGATTTACACAGCCTGAGTACAATGTCCTGTGCAAATGTTTCTGGACTGAATCCCTGGACAAAATAGCTATTCCACAGATGTTCTCAATAAGAGCGTTCGGAATGCTAAAATTATGTTTTCTGTACAATGAAGAAAAACAAGATTACTTTCAACTTTTTACCCAATTCCAAGGATCACCTAGCCTAGTTTTCCCACAACTGTTAAAGGACACAATATAGCCTGTTAAGTTTTACATTCCTTGTCAGTTTCAAACACTTTTACGTACAAGTCAAACTACTTTCTGCCTGAAACTAGAGAGCCCTCAACAGACTTCACAGCAACTTCTAGGGGATTGCAAGAAAACCAGGCAGAAAGCAATCCTGTTTACCCCTTAAGGCAATAACCATCATGGAAGGCATGGAAGACATCACGGCAACTGAGGACCATCTGCACAAATGTGGTGGGGCAACTGCAGAGGGTTCTGCACGTCTTGCCCAAGAAAAGAAAAGCAGCAGTGAAACCAAAAATTTGTTGTCAGGTACACTCTGTGCCCACCCCCAAGTCCCACATTTTGGGAATACCAGCAAATGAAACCAGGCTCAAAGTACTCCATCTGTACCCACATACAGCTGACGCTTTTAAATTACCGAGTTCCTTCTGTCATTTATTTACAGACGACAGTAAGATAAGATATCTTACAGTAGGATAAGAGTAGATAACAAACAGAAAATAAATGAAGAAATCCCAGGCACTTCACCTATGCCCTCTTTTTACTGAGGAACCAAGAAATACCCACCCGACCCTTTCCCAGATATCCAGATAGAAAGGACAGATGTTCAACTGATGCTTGACATAAGCAGGGAGAAATAAACACTTGTAAAACTTTTCCTGCCACACACTGACTGGTCTCCTTGGTCCGTCCGTGCTTTTCAGCAATCTGCCAAAGAAGTCACTGCAGCTCCCTGTGTCAGACCTTCACCTGCTCTTGGAAAGCAACACTGTTCTCATCATAAAAGTTACCACCCAGCCACAATGATCAACAAAAAAGAAAAGGAGGGACTATTTTCCTTTGGTTTGTTTGCTTCTAAGGGCTTTGGGGAAGGTGGCTTTGTTTCTCTTAGAAAGCCTGGCTATAGGGAAATTAGTGCAAGCACTAATATCTGTTCTTGGGTCCTTCCTATGAAGGGAATGTGCTCAGGTCCTCCAATCTACATGTTTGTGCCCCTTGCCAGTTACACCAACTGGCCACAATTTAGGAGATTCTAGTAATTAGGACATATTTAAGATCACTATTTTCACAACACTTCTTTTGTTTTTAAATACTTAAGAGACATGGTTTAGTGATAGACTCAGCAGTGATAGGTTAATGGTTGGATTTGATAATCTTAAAGGTCTTTTCCAACACAAATAATTTTGTGATTCTGTGAATTTGGCCTGCACTGATTTTTTGCTATAAAAATATAAGATAGTAAACATTTAACAAGTCCTTTCCTACTTTCTCCACATTCCATAGCCACAGAGCAGCCAGCAGGGCTGTCTCAGGACTGGCAGTTGAATCTTGCAGGTACGTCAGAAGACCCTGCATAAAATTACAAACCAGAGCTCAAAGCCTACCAGGTTGCATGTCTCTATATAAATACATACAAAATACTGCCTTCCCCCCTCCCAAAACATGGTGCATAACATAACAAAAAGTTAAAAAACAACGAAATTACATGAACAAAAGACAAATACATTGCCAGGAAGAGTTTTATCCAGACTGCTACAAATGCCACAACATGGGACATTTCTGGAGATGGAATGGACAAAGTCTCTGAATGCCAATCGTTCTCATGCTAACTTTTTTATTCCAGGACTAGGTTCGACTACAAATCAGTCAAGTCTCCCTCATCTACAAAAGCAGCTTCTCTATCCCTGCAGGTAACAGGCCTGAACAATCCCCAGTGCACTAACTTGGTAAAAGAGCTGAAAGATAATTACCTGTAAGCAGAGAACTAAACATGTAAATGCGGAGGGAATCAATTTACACGGGGAAGAACCATCATACAACTTCGGACACAAAGTAGCAGGCGACTGCAGAAAGGAAATACCACAACTTACTACCATTCCCTGCTGCTGAATTCACTCTTAATTTCACCAAAACAACATCAGAGGGTGCTTGATTGAAAGGTGGTAAAAAGCCATGCGTGCTTTAGAACCCCGCTGAACAGATTTTGTAATCAGTTACGAGAACTGCGTTGCTAATCGGCCCTCAACAGCACGGTCTTTCACTACCAAGGTAGAGGCGGAAAATTTGGGGTTATTATTTCTTCGGACGGCTTTTTGTTGCGCGTCGCTATGCGGCAAAACCCGATTCGGAAAGCAGGCGCCCGGCTCCGCTCCGCGCTCGCACAAAAGGCAGGCGAAAGCGCCTCGTTCCCCGCACCCTTCGCACGCCGCCCGGTCGGGCCGGGGCCGCTGGGCAGCGGGCCCGGGATTACAACACCGGGAAGGGAGGGAGGGAGGGAGGGAAGGAGAGAGGGAGGGAGGGAATGCAGG
>VWZG01005480.1:343493-355215 GCA_013396735.1 Grallaria varia | reverse complement strand
TCCCGGCGCGTCCCCGCGGGGCGGGGCGGGCACGAGCTGGATTCCAATCACTGCAGCCGGGCGCGCGCGCGGCGGGGGCTCGCGGGGAGGCGGGAGCGCGCCCGCCGCCCCCGTCTGTCCCTNCAGGCCTGCTCTGCCTCCCCCGCGGCCCCTCAGCGAGCCTGGCGCGGTCCCGCCCCGCCGCCCAGCAGGGCTTTCCCCGGGAAGGAGCTCCTCCAGGAAAGGGCAGGGAGGTGTGAGAGTAGGAAAGGCCAGGTCGGTGCCATGGAGGCGCTGCCGGCCGATGGAGACACACGTTGGAGCTGCGGCGGGGTTTGGCTGAGGGGCCCCCGAGCTCCATCCAGATGCTGGTGGGGCTGGCGCCGTGGAAAACGGGGGAGCTGCCAGGACTGCCGGAGTAGGTGGGCAGGAGGATTAGCCGAGCGGCCTTGATGCGAATTCAGGGGGGCCCGGGGTGGGCGAGGAGCAGGCCGTGGTGTCAGCGGTGTGGGGAAAAGTGAGGGACTCCAGTGGGCCTTTTGGCTTCCTGGAAAAATGGTTCTGAGAAGGTCGGCGTTGCAGTGCTGCATGAGGGATAGAGTTCCACGGCAAAGGACGGGGTCATTTGTTTGCTTTTTCCATTTCCTGTGTCTCTAAATAAATAAGCCCAGTTTGTTAGACTGGAATACATTATAACTTCTGCAATGAGCTGCTCTGCTGGCTGATAAGCATGCTGAAGGCCATGATTTGCATTGCAGTTCCACACTCCTTATCATTAGGACAAATGGGAAGAGTAATAATTTGTCTGTCTGTCTTCAGCTGAGGTCTCCCAGCAGCAGTGCAGGAGGAGCTTCAGTGACAGCGTGTCATGTTGTCCCATGAGACCGCACAGCTCCCACCTGGGCCGCTGCTTTCAGGCCTTCACTCAACTAAGTGACAGCAGTTGTGCTGCTGACATGGGCTTGCCTTTCACTCGTCCCCTCACCTGGTTATTCTGTGTCAAGAACTTTGCACACAAAGCCAACGGTAAGGGAAATGTAGATCACATGGATCATACAGACCTGCTGAGTTTCTCTTTGCTGCAGACCAAAACACCCTTTAGGCCTTCAGGACACACCAGCAATTGCTCATGTAGAGATACCTGCCCAGATAAACTATTTCTAGAGAATAACCACTTGGTAAGCAATCTGGCTTATCAGTGCCAAATAGCCACATGTGCATGTATTGTGGGAGACATAGGCTTGCTTATTTTGTTGACCTCTCCACAGTCTAGCTCCATTTTTATGTGCTAATATCAGATAGGACTTGTAAATGTTGTGTACTCCACTTCTGAGATGTCACCTCAATGTCAGATGAGAGCACTGGCTCTGCAGCCTGGTTCCCATGTATTGTACCACAGTGCATTAGGTGAGTGCTTAGCTTGTGTGCTATCCTATACAGCAAAACAAAAGAGGAAGTATAATTTCAAACCTTTCAACTTTACAGTCTTCTTTAAAATGCAGGCAGGTAAAGGCACACCTAGTAATTGTATGTGGCCAGATACTATGGTGATAGGCATTTAAAAATGCAGCTCTTGTCTTACTGGACTTACAGAAAATTTTTTCCGATCGCCGTCATCCAGAAAAATCTGTGTCCAAAACAAAGCCAGCCTGCGAAAAAGACAAAATCACAGCTTCCATGCCAAGCAATACAGAACTCCTATGCTTATGTTTATAATTTCAAAGGAAAATATGAGTCTGCTGTTCTTCCACTCTGCCTACTATCAGATTATAGCAGCAGAATAGACACTCAATATGGAAGAAGAATGCAACGTGCGTGTGTGTGCTCCCAACCAGAACCAAAGCTGTCAGTGCTAGCATCTCTTCAGTAATAACTGCATGCTAATACAGCCCCAATGCTTTACAGATAGTAGATACTGATTTCAATCCAGTATGCATGAAGTTAGCAAAACCCACTAGCCTTGAAATGCATTTGATCCGTTCTGTGAAACAAATCAACTCTTTTCATCCGATTCCTGGTGTGTAGATTTGCATACTGCAGAAATTGCCATCCCAGCTGGTACTTTTCAAGGCACTTGGGCACTGAAGATACCCACAAGTGATAGTCCCTGTCAGGTCAGAAACTGTTGCTGAGGAGGAAGTTTGTATTGCTATGGCAAATAATGCCCATTCCCTGCATAAATGAGCACTGTGTAATTCTTTGTCTTGATCACGAAATAAAGTTTGTAAAAGTAAACTACAGTGTAATAATATTAGGGCTGCAGGAAAACAAACTGAATTTTAATCTAAAACGCTGAATCATAACAACCTTAAAATTATTTAGATTGTGATGGATGTCTGATGAAACATCATGCAGTAGGTACTTTCAAAACAGTGCAGTACTTAAAATATGTTTTCAATATCTCTACTAGAAAACAAGGTGATAAACTCTCAGAGAGACACAGGGTTCCAGTGACCTCATTATCATTAACAGATATCCTACCCGGTGAAGATTTTAGGAATCTGCAAAAACTCAGACACACGAGGTTTTGGTAACACGAAGTATTTGTTTTATTTATTGAGCAACACTCAAAAGACACCAAAGTCTGAAAATCTGACAATAAACATATGTTCATTAGGCCAGGATGGGATGTGGAAGTCTAACATGAGATACAGAAATCACAGTTCAAGACTGACTGTCATGAGGAAGAGAGCTGTATTTAAAAAAAATCAAATCAAGAATTAGATAGTCATCCAGCTGCTTTCATTGTTGTTTCCTCTCCAGGAATTTCTTACTAGTTCTTGGAATCACTTGGGAAGTACAGACTTGAATATCAAAAGAACAAAGACGTATATATAGGGAGAAGGTCAGCCATGTGATAGGACTTTATCTTTGTAGATCCTCTTCCCTTCAGTTTCTGGAATTCATATGGCTTACATCTGTGGTCCAAATATATTTTTGAAAACTGTTAGCAATTAGATGAGTATTTCTCTGTTGCTGTTACCAAAATAAATATTCCATGTTACATATTAAAAGAATATTGCCCTTCAGCCAGGGACACAATTATTTCACTTAAAATGACATGAATTTGGCTTTGTCTGTTTTTCAGAATTATTTCACTTGAAAGCATATTCTTTTCATTATAAATTTATTCAGCTGTTTGTTGCTAAGAAATGTCATGGATTTTATTAAATGCTTTAAATCTTAGCACAATTAATTCAATAAGGCAGAATCAAATCTGTGAAGAAAGGTGTTTTTTTTTTTTTTAATTCTGCTAGTGGAGCTCTGGTAGTAGAAAGTCAAGCCCCAGCCAACCTTCAGTCAAACCAGTGTGATGTGGAACTGAGCACAGTGCAGCACTGGAGAGCACTGTGCCAAAAATCCAGAGGGTAACAGCTCAGTGTGCAGAGCACGAGCACCAGGAAGCTCTTGGTGTACTGGGGGGTTACTTGGGCTCCCGCAGAGCGGGTTTTTCTTCAGCCTTGTGCAGGTGGCCCGGGAGGAAGGAGGACAGAGTGGCTGTACCTGTGCCGTGCCTCAGGCAGCTGCTGCAGGGTGAGAACTGATTCCTTACCGAGCTGTGCAGTGGGGAACACCATTGCATCCTGCAAAGGGCTGTGGTCATTAATGGGAGTACTTTGCTCCAGGAGATATTTTGCCAGTCAAGAACCAAACCTCCTGTTGCTTTTTCTATTTCTTCTTCCTATGCCTAGTTGAGCTGTTTTGCTTTTATGGAGTCCCAAGTACAAACTCCATATTGCAGTCTTTTCACCAGACCATAATAAATGCTGAGATAACTCTCCTTATAAATACAAAGAAATATTTCAAATTATTCTGTTTTTCTTGAAACCAGTGTTGGGTAGTAAGAACATTAATAGTCTTATCACAGAAAAAGAAAATGTTTGTAGGCTCAGCAGAGGCTTCACCAGGGTGCCTCACTCACACCAGTTTGTTTGGAGAATTAGTAACATGTTTTCCCCTAGAAGCGTGCACATAAAATCCCAAAAGTCTTCATTTTTGTATAGAAGGTTAAGTATTTACAGTTAGATTGTAGTGCTGATTTTAAAATTTATGTTCTGAATTATCAGTCAGCAGTGCCAAATGATCTACAAGGAAGTTTTAATTATACTCAGAAACTAATAACTCAGCTATGTTTGTGTTCCTCCACCTTGTATTTTAAGAGGTATTTGTTGGTTTCTTTTATGAGTTTGAATAATCCTTAGCTCCAAGCCCATGTTATATTAATAGTTTCTCTGCCGATGCTCAGGTTTTGTCCTGAAACTGAACCAATGCTGAAAGTAGAAATATTTTTTTTTTAAATCTGTTGTTACACAAGGTGAATTCTTTTCAATACAGAAAATTTCTGTCCTGGTGTGTATAACAACTTTGTCCTCAGGAGGCACAGATTCAAGTGGATGTTTTTCTGGCAGCTGTGGTAGTGGGTACTGTAGATATTTACAAAGGTGGACATTTATGAGACTGAAAATGCTATGTTCTTCCAAGCTTGTTAGAATTAAACAGATTTGAATCTTATACAAAACAAATGAACAAAATAATTTCATCACATCCTTATTTTTTTCTCAGTCTAAACATACATGAATATGTTGCTGTTAAATAAGAACAAATGCAGCAAAATACTCTCATTCTATTTTTTCCATGTTCTAGCAAAACTAAGATAATGTAGGTCTACTAAATAATAAAAAGGATATACTTGCATTTCAGTCACAGCAGTCAGCTAAAATGCCTGAAAATATATAATGAAGTTGAAGGCATGGCCATGAAGCTTTTCTCTCTTAGTCTGTAAGATACTTGAATATGTACTGAAACTGGGACTTGAACAAGTTAAAGTAACACATACTACTAAAAGCAAATCCCGAGAAACCCTTTGCTTCCAAGGAGAAATTGGCCTGTGTCTGCAAATCTCTGCTTTTGGCAGCTGTACCTAATACTGTTTAAACTCTCACTGGCATCAGCAAAAAATTACCTGATTAGGGATGCAGGATTAGATCTAAGATAATACCATATTAATAATCCACTATGCATTCAAAGGCTACTAATGGAAATTAAATGCCCCGAAAAAGCAGCTGAACAGTTTTCACTGTACATACTCAAAATGCTAAACAATAGTAGCTATTGCTTGTGTGACCATCAGGAAACACAGCTGGGCTTCTTTGTGTTGCAATTAATTACTTCCGTTGTATATAAAATTGAAAGTATTGGTACTCTGGGGCGGAAAAAGGATATCCTGATACACTGCTCCTATTTCCTTACCAAGGCCTATTACTGAATGCTTCACCATTAATTCAGTTACAATGAATTATCCTGCAGTGAATAAAGGAAGGGTAGTTGGGGTGGTTAATTGTTATGCTAAAAGCTACTTTTTCCTTGTATTTTCACTCTCCTACATATTTGTCTCATTTTACTACTTTCACATGTGCCCTCTTTGACAGTAATAATTCACTTTTAAGTAGTTGCACTTAATAATGTAAGTCTAAAATAAACACTTAACTATCCTTTGACTTAAAGATTGTTCTAGCAATGTTTTTTACGTTACAAGAGCAGAGCAAGCAAAAACTTTGTCACTGTCCTTTAAAGGAATGAATAAAATAGTCTAAGCTTAAGCATTTGTGGCCAGGTTCTCTGCAGCTGGCACACAGAGATGTGATTTATACCTTTCTGTGCCAGTGAATTTCCCTAAGCTGGAGGGGAATGAGGATTCTTACCCAGAGTTAGGGAGGAGTAGTAACAACCCTCTGTTATGCATTCTTTAATTTTTTAAATTTTTTTTGGTGAGAATTGCATAGGAGCAAAAACTGTTTGAGGTTGTACTAAATAGGCAAATATGGACCCTAAGGATATACACTACCCCCAAACTTTTGTATCTACTTTTTAATAACACTGACTCTTTAGAGAACAACTGAACAGAGAGCAGCTTCTGTGACTGCTTTGGAGATCAATGAAGTCTCCAACAACCACTGGCTATGTAAGCCTATAAAAGGAGGATAATGTGTTGTATATTGAGAATTTAATCTCTCAGGATGTGCCTCCTAACCTAGAAGCCTGTGGTTGTGTGTATAGGTGTAATTACCACCACCAGACTGTTACCATCCTCAGATGTGTAATGTAAAGCTGGATAAATGACACGAGGAAAATGTGGAGTCCTTCAATGCAAGAACAAGTAAATTTAGCCAAATGCACTGAAATCTGCAAGTTTGAATTCAGACTGGTGTCACAATGCAGTAACACAAGAGCTCACATTCCAGAAACTGGTTTACATAGTGCAGATGGCAGAAAATCACCATCCCCGAAACGTTACTGCCCTGTTCTCTGCAGCAGCTGACACTAGGAACACAACCTCAGAGGAAAACTACGCTCTGTCATTATTTTATAACAACATAGTTTAGATTTAGGTATGCTCTATTTTATGCCATGCCTAGAACCTGTATCTCTGGCATGTACTATCACATTTCTTGCAAGGATTTTTTGGCCAGAAGTAGATGCCATGTAGCATACATGCAATAAAGCAGAAACTTTCAATTAGTGTCATTTACATGGTGTATCCACAATAAATCTCAGTATGTCTGGTATTTGCAGGAGGCTGAATACACTCACACTGGCAGCTCAGCCCATTCTATTACTTTTTACCCTCCAGTTTACAAGCCTGCGTATGTAACAGCAACTCCGGCCAGGCTTCTGCCTGTGCATTAATCACAGGGGAATCGACAATGTCTGCAGAATCACTACAGGGAGAAATTTGTAGGAAGTAAAAGAAAATAAGTCAAGGAATGTGCTGGGTACCTCAAAAGAACATTTGGTTGTGAAAGAATAGATCTGGTCTTTATTTACAATGCACAAATAAAAATTTTATTCCTGAAACCTTGTTTTTTATATGAAGGCAGATTTTGGAAAGTGTGCCCTTTTTTCTGTTCATACATCTTCTATGGTGTCAGCAGTCTTGAGATGTTACCTCGTAAAGCACAAATACCTAACAGATAATAAAAGCTAGGTCTGTAAGTGCACTCAGTTCCATGCATTATTCTTAAGCTATATCTAATAAATTGACTACATGACAATAGTTTTGGCTCAAATACCACAGGTATGAAACACATCCACTTAAAGGAAGTCAGAGGCTCAATTCTGACTGTTTTAATCCCCATACAAGTTCCATACACGTATATAGGAATGCTTGCATTAATCAACATTAAAATTTCTTTAAATGAAACTAAACCTTGATCCCAACATTATTTTCCAGTCTACATATGATTACATCTTAAAATAATTTAAACCCTGTAAATAATTATTTTGTTCTGAAATGAGATATTTAATTATGGCTATAGATACTGATTAAACTTCCTAAAAATCCAAAACATCATCTTTAATGCACCATAAAAATAAAACAATCTGTAAGAACAGCAAGTTTCCTGGCTTTAGTGTAGCAAGCACTATTTATTCCACAAACAGTGGAAGAACCATCACCTCTAGTCAATTCACACTTGTATTTTTATCCATATCTTCTAAGTAAAAGAAAACTAAATAATTCATTTAATTTCAGAAAGACCTCTTTTTCAGTAACACTACACATAGTACAACTAAGTGGAAGCAGAAGAATTTCCCTAACATCTTTGTTATTAATGAAAATATTCTGATTTCTGAAGTAAGATTGGAAAATACTTTTGTAGTAGAGGCAAATTTATCAGTGATACCTTATGCATATTAATTTCTTATCCCCTAACAGTTAAAATCTGGAAACTTTTAAAGGAAAAGTGACCTGTTCAAAAAAATTCATTCTGCTTGTCCTTATTGCACAGAGAAGTCTTGTGACTGAGCCTGTCAGTCCTTATTAGCACAACACACGTTTGTTACTGTTTTCTTTTGATGTAATCTTCCCAAGAGGAGGAGGCACTATATTTTAACAGCTATCCAAGGGCACGTTTTATAGGCACACAGCACAGAATTTATGCCTGAATATTATCTGAATCTCATCCATAACTCTGATTTGGCTGGGAGAACAAAGCATTTCATTGTGTATTCAATAATGGTTTCAGCAATCTTATTCACACATTCCTTCCTTTCTTAATCAACAGAAACTGGCTCAATTCAAGAGGCATGATTGGGGTTTGGGGGGTTGGGAGGGAGGGAGTGCCAAAGCCTATAGTTTTGAAATCACCATTTTCTTCAGAGCAAACAATAATATCTCTTCTATTAAGGATCTCTTAATGCAACACTTGTTGAGCTATTTTGCACCATGTCTGTCTTTCCTAATGAACTTTGCTCTGTTCCCTCTTTGCACCCAGTTGGCTGGCACGGTGCTGCTGCCTGTGCCTCTGCTGCTTCCACTTCCGACAACTGAACTCTCCAGGGATCACAGGGCACGGTTTAGGAACCACTGTCTTGTGCAAAGGTTAAAGGTCTGAATAGATAATCTGAAACCTAGTGATTTTGAACTGGCAGAATACTGCATACGTTCTGGTCCTTCTTCTGAATTGTTTTTCCTCATGCACATCGTAAACAGGAATTAAGGTTGTAAAGTAAAATCAAAGTGCCCAAAGATGCGATTCCTGATGCTGTACTTTATAATGCCATCTAAAGCCAAGTCTGTCCATTTATCACCTAACTCCTTCATTACATTTAAAACACCTAGCTGTATATCTAAAAAGTCTGTGTTCCTGAGGAGTGTGAATCAGGAATGCACAAAATGGCTGTTTCTATATAACAGAGTGTTATATGAAGACATCCTTTCATTTAGAAGTGTTTCTTGGCACTGGAGCTCATTGAGTTTCTTTAAAACATTTTGTGTATTGTTTAAAATAACTTTTGCTAAGGAATGGAAGAACACCTACCTGAACTTACGCAGTCAAACTTTGCAGATGCATCAGTGTAACTTAAGACAGAATTTGCCCATTCCTTACAAAGTTACCATAAACAGTGTTTGTTGACACAATAAGGTCTGTGACTGTACAGGTCTTGTTAAGTTACAACACGTTCTGTGAGTACACCACATCTTTTAAGCATACTAATATTTGTTTGTTTAGAACAGCAGTATTTGGTTAATAAAATATTCAAGACTGAAAAACAACAACATTGAAACCAATGGTTTTACATTTTATTTTCAGGTCTGAAGTAGAGAGTACAAGCTTATATAGGTGTTCTTATCAGTGTTACATGGCTGAAAGCTGTCATCTGGTCACATGCCATATTAATAAATATGCCCAAATCATAAAGCTTTAACTGTATTTGCACATTGCTTCTATTACTAGACTGTTTTGTTCATCTTGGCATAGATAATCCATGCAAGGTAGTTATATCTCATAAACCACACTACATTCTGTTCTGAAATAACTAGGAACTTAGGAAAAAATATATATCTAAAAGCAAGGGCACTTGTGGCATCAATTCAATATGTCAATATATTATAAAACCTAGACTTCTAATATATGATCACTGCAGGCAATAAATCACTCCATTTCAAATTCTGATATTTATAAATACTAAACATTAATATCTGCTACCAGGAGACAAGTATTGCAAAGAAACATTAGCGTGCCCAGCATTAGACACTAATGAGTGTGTTCAGTGCTGTGGACATTCACATTATTAAACATAAACATAAATACAAATAATCTTTAACAAAACATTTCACCCAAAATACTGACCACTGAAGGACCAAAGAAAAAATATTTTTTCCTTGTTTTGTATTGATTTTAGAACTGTGTAATGTGTGAATCCAATACAGTAAAAACTAACCTCTAAAAAAAGTCCTAAGACTGTTTTTTTCCCAGATAATAAAAGCAGTCTTTTTTGGAAACATTTAATTTACCCCGTTCTGCAGAAAGAACACAAGAAGAGAGAAAAACATTAAGATAGTTTTTGAAGCCTTTGACTAAAAAGTTATTGAACACTTTTTAGTTAGATAAAAGACTGGTCTTTTTAATTGATCATTCAGAAGTACAGTATCTTTGTTTTATTAGGTAAAACCCCACATTAATTATAATGAAAAGAAATATTCAGAGGAACTTAGGACTTATCCCAGGAATCTATTACAGGACATAGAACATAAACAAGTACACATTATTCATCTTGCCTATTTTTGTACATTATGTTCACTGATAATTGAAAGGCCGTATTTTGAATTTTAGATATATATATATTATATATATGCATTTCACACTCTCCATATCACAAAGGTGACATGTGGCAGAAGAGTATCAGCAGTTATGTGGTATCCTACCCCTGTGAAACTTAAAATGCTACATTATTATTCAAAAATTTCTGGTTCAGATATGTGCAAAAATTATATCTTAATATAGATATCAAGGGCGAGTACGTGGATTCTCTATTTTTGGACCACATTATGAAGCAGCACAAGTCATAACAGGAAACTTTTATTACATGGTAATCCTCAGGGTATCTCTGTTCTTCATTCAGAGATACCACTGCACCTCATACAGTGATATGTAAACTAGCTTTAATCTCACTTGCTCAGACACCAGCTGGAGTCAGGGCATGTGCTACAGTGCAGGTTATCTGCCCAAGGAGATTTTCAAGACTCTCTCAAGTTAGTACGGCTCCCATTGCAAGGGAAATTTTCAGGACTCCCTCAAGCTCCTGCAGCTCCCAGTGAAGTCTGTGCTGCTGCATTTTCACTGATGCCACCCCACAAGCTCAGCTCAGCTCTGCTTATGGACGTTGCATTCACTTTTCTGCAGCACTGACTTCAGATTTGCTAGGTTGGATCCTGCTCACCTCTTCTGTACATATTCGCAGTATCTCCCTGGACTATTGTGAGCTATTTGTACCCTAATTTCTTACTTCAAGCCCTTTCCCTGACTGTAGTGAGTCATCCTGGCTATCCCCCACCTCTGCCCCACCCCAACTACCTAACTCGTCAACTTGGCGAAACTGGCCTTACCTGGTTATTCCCCCTCCTCCCTCCAACAGCAGCTTCAGCAAGGGCTTCCCTTATCTTTTTTTCCACTCTCAACCAGAGGTCCTCAGTGCCCCTACATTCTGGCTGCCACAGAACTCTCTAATCCAAGCCTCCCTTCTGCCCACCCCGAAAGCCCCATCTCCCACATCCCCATCCAAGGCAGAAACTGCCCTGTGCCTCTCCAGCTGCCACTCTGGGCTCCCCAGGGGACTTGAAGAAAGGACAGTCTCAGCCATGCTGTGTCTACCAACAGCTCCTCACAGCCTGCAGCCCTCCACCTCTGGCCATATCCTAGCGTGCTTTATCCCTCACACTGCCCAGGGAAGAGGGAGCTTTTAGGGGCGTTGCAGGGGGAGATGGAGGGAGAATGAGACACATGGATATACACACACGAACAGCAGAGGTGAAAGAGCTCATGAACGGCTCCCGAGGCTTCCATTGCGAGCCCTACCATTTTGTGTCTTCCCATGGAGCCTGACTCCCTGTTTTGATGGTGCAGTCGGTGGGGAACACAGGAAGTTGTCTAAACAATATCTTCAGTGCAGTCTCAATATGTAGGATGCTGATACGAATTCTCTCAAATAACAGATAATAGCATCATTTTGTTGAGTGACATTGGAAAATGAAAAGGAAATCTAGAATTATCTCACTGTTGTGAAAATGTATTTAATGAAGTCAAATATAAGTGGAAAAAAATATTTAAATTCCACAATTACAATTTATTCCTCTGGAGAATAGTGTGAGTCAGATCTTTGGATTTTGTAATCTATGGAACCATATTCATACCAGCCCAGCACCGACTGAAAACAGAAAATTTGCTTGCTTATAGAAAAAAAA
>VWZG01005480.1:228589-343423 GCA_013396735.1 Grallaria varia | reverse complement strand
AAGCTTTTCATGTAATATACTAGTATTTTAGACTAATTCACACATACAAAAATCTGACCCTGTAGCACTCAGATCAGATCACTGCTGAGATCAGTGAAAACTAAGATACCTACAGAATAAATACAGGTCATAGATGTCAAAACTGCCACAGGCAGTTCAGGTTGTTATTTTTGTCCAAGATGCAAACTGCCTGCAGCCAACTTAACTCTCATATTAGAACTCCAAATTTCTTTTATTCCTCTCCTAAACTCTGGATAGTTTTCCATTCCTTAAAAGACACATAAAGATCTTAAAAAGGACATTACCCATAGGAGGGACAAGGCAGATAATGTTATGTAATTTTTTGTTACTCAAAGCACAAGGTAAAACAGGTGCAGATGGCACCAGCATGTGGCCCACAGAATGCATCTTCAGCCTCAGAAATACTAATTCCAAACTGTCAGTACTGCAAGCTGTCAACACACACATCGTAATTCTCACTTAAACGAGTTAATAAAACTTGAATAGTGATCAGAGTTTCCATCTTAACTCCATCAGACAGAACTGCTGTCTCCAATATAAAAGTCATTGCTATTTAAAAATTCAAAAGTATTATCAGTACAAGTATTGCTCATTTGAAAAAAAAAAACAAAACCAAAACATTTTATAAATAACTGTGAACAACTTGAGAGTTGTTCTTAAAGTATGAGATGAAAGATGAGTATATGATTCTTAGAAAAGATGACTGTACGGTTATCCTAACTATCAGAATCTAGCTACTGTTCTACAATGGCAAATGCAATTCATGATGTGTTGGATTTAAACTAAGGAAAGTAATACAGAGTATGTGCCTGGTGCCTTACGAACTTTTAATCAACGTTAATTTACTATAGGAGAAAAAAAAAAGCCTTTTTCCTAATTATGTGTGATGGAGTAGGGAATTTTTGCAAGCCATCTTCCACTTTCTGGCTTTGCTAGATGGATGTGTTTCTTCTGTGTTCATCAGTGTGAAGGTCCAGGTGTAGATTCCTACCTCCCTCTGATATCAGTGGGAATTAGAAACCACAGCAACCTGGATTTTTTTTTCCCATCAGAGAAAAGGAAAAAACTGATTTTGAATTTCCAGCTAGCTCCATTCCACTCAATGTAAGAGCAATTTGGAGAAAGCCATTGCCATTATGATTTGAAAGTGAACTGATCTACTGTGCACATATAAGCCAAGTGCACTGGCAAGGCTGAGCCAGGATGCTTTTCTCAATCTTACTGGGTTATGGAAGGCCTTATTCTGCTTCCACTTCATTTTCAAACTGTTATGGATTTTCACCTAGGCGTTCCAGCTACATACGGATTCAAGGCAGACTTCTTATTTGGAAAGAATCTAAAATATCTGATGCTATGAGGTAGCACCACAACATAATGGAATAGCACTCACTTTCATAGAGGAAGCTCTAATCTATTTATTTCCCTTTGAAAGCTATGGCCTTTGGTTCTACAGATGACTGTACATATGGCACTTACTCATTCTCGCTGTGAAAGAAAATTACTTACTACAAAAGGATTTTTCCAGTTGTTTTTAAACACCAGTGTGTGGTCTAGGCAGTAAAACTGCTGTGGGTAGTTAATTTGAAACTGTATTTGTGCATTTCTTTTTGCATTAAGGCTTTTAGGTAATATCAAGATTTCCCCCAACTGTTGCTCCAATAATGCACTAGATCATTAATTCATTTAGTTTTGACTGTTCATTCAGTAGGTTTTTATATGAACCTTGCAGAAAGCATGTTCTGCATTTACGAAAGAGGATAAAGTTAAACTTCTGAAGTACCAACTTCCTAGCTTTTACCAAGGGAAATGCTAGCCATGGTTATCAACTTTACGATTGCCCACTTAGTCATCTGTTTTACCCCAGCGTTACTGACTACCAGCTCTTCTTTTAAACATTGATGGCATGGGCATGCTTCTTGCACAGTGGCTTATCCTTCTTGGAGTAGAATGGTTGACCTTCCAAATTCACATGGCATACCTAGAATCAATAATAAATACAATCAGGAATAATTAAGGGGGGAAAAAAGAGTGAGCAAGATATGACTATGCATTTCAACTGTATTTCTCTTCTGGCCATGCATTTCTGTGGTAGAAGTGCATCTGATTTCCTGGATCAAAGTGCACACCTTGGTAGTTTTCCTGCTCCACACTGAGGTCAGGCTCTGGTCTGCATCAGCTCTCCTGCCTGTACTTTCCTGACACCCTTGCCCACCGAGTTCTCTGGTACATGATCACCTGGGCAGTTGTAGCACGTCCCAGCAGTGTTTGGGTAGACCAGCAAAGGATACTGGCACGTTTGAGCACATGCTCTGACTCTTGAGATCTCCATTCTGACCCTTTAACACAGGACTTCACAAAGGCTCTGGTGAGGTGCCACCGTCCCAGGGGCATCAGCCTCCCATGGGACCATTAGATACTAATTTCTATTGCTGCTTTTTCTTGGTACAGGCACTTATGTGATCAAGGGCTGAGTCATTTAGACAGCTGGTAACATTGATTAACTAATTACTTATCCTTCCCAGGTTACTCTTCAACCCACGGAGTTCTCTGCCTGGCTGCCTGAAGTGTCGGTGTTGACACACCAAAGCACGTGAGAATGCACGGCTGAGGCGGGGCAGCCCAGGTTTAGGTCAGCTGAAACTGCCCTGGAATTGCACAGGTATGCACAGGGCAGTGCAGCACCACTTGCAAGGGCAGAGTTGACTAGAACCACTTGAGGAAGTCAACACGTCCGAGTCTAGAAATAAGAATAAACATTGTCCTGAATGCTTATGGCACACTTAACATCAGTGATGTGCTAGTGCCGGTGGAAGGATACGAGGGCAGCATCTTAGAAATCAAGACCCATGTATTGATCTGCATTTGATTTAACCCATTGAAAGAAATAAAGTTAGGTCCTAAAAAAAACCAAATGTTGTAAGATATACTAAAACTGTCACTTCCACAGAAAACTGGGTAGCTAATGTAAATGAATAAGCGAAAAAGAACAAGAAATATTTACAAGTGATGAATATTTATAAGTGATTAATAGCTGTCAGTTTTTGAAGGAAACTTTCTATGTTAAAAATTCCAAGACACTTCAGTTATCACAAGACATTTTTGTGTCACCCACATCCATGAACCCCTGAGAGACCAGTAGCTAGATTAGCTTTAGATGTTTATAAACATTTCTATACTTTAAACTCTTCAACTTAAATTTTAGAGTAAAACCGACATTAGCTTTGTCACTGTTGGTTTGGCATGGCCAACATACTATTTTTAGCTAATGAGAGGTTCTAGATATTACTACTTTAGGAATACTTTGTTGTAGAGCTGCACAGCAGTATCAGAACCATCATATGGATTTTTCTGCTTGGTGTGCAGAGTGTGGGAATACGGCCACACTCTGTAGCTGTGTGCACACCACAGATTGAAGAGTTTGACCAACTTCTATGCTAATTACTATTCATTCTCTCTGAACAGACTCCTTTTTGCAAGTTTCAACAAGCATCCTGCATGGAAATACAAACTTTGCTGCTTTGTGAGTAAGATTATGGGGTTACTGCTCAGTATGGTGTTAATTTATTTTCAGTCTTGCTCTATCTTTATTTGGTAAACAATGGAAAGAATAACAGCAATAGTGGTATGTATTGCTGTGTGTACTCTTCAAAACTGGATGCTTTATTAGAAAACACTCACTTGTGATGGTCAAATTTCATAATTCTAGTAAAAGTTCATGGAGGAGAAGAGAAATTACTCCCATCCTTCTCCATCTGCAAGTGAAAAATGAAATTCCGTCCCTCCACATCTTTAGGCATATGTTAGTCATTCCTGCTTTCAAGTTTTCTGAGGTTACTACTACACAATTTCGGAGTATAAAGGAACAAGATAGTATTTGGTATAGAACCTACAGCACAAATGAAGCAGGTATCATGCCAAGTGTGTCCAAGAGCTTCAATGAATTTATCTCCAGCTTCAACAGGATAATCACAGCCATGGCATTTTGTGCTGAACAAAGCAATATAATCTAAAACAAAACAAAAAGCAAGCTTAGAACAAACTCTTAATGTAATTGCATTAAATCCAAGAGAAATAGAAAGTTTCCACACCATAAATTTCTGTATTGTTTTTGCCCTGTTTCCTACTAGATTCACTGAAACACTCATACTGAAATTTGCTTCTTTTCTTTCATTATTTAAATAAAAACTCAGTTCAAACTATCACATCAGTATGACATTTGTCACCACAAATGTAGAAGACATGGAATTTGAAGTTATGTTTTTCACATTACTTTTAAATGAGCTTTAACATATGTGGAATCTATTAATAAGGACAAATGCAGTGATACAAAAGAGTTTAATGGTCAGGGAATGTTACAAGTTCTCATCACTGGATTTATGCACTTTCTGCATTAAGAGAGAATATTATGGAAACCCCATAGTGGCTGATTAATACATCTTTACATTGATTATCAAATGCAATTTGGAAAGGCCTGACATTGAAAAAGATTAGTGAAAATTCTAGAGATGTATGGAATTCATGAGAATCATTAGAAGTTAGGACAAAACCTCATTTTTAAAGGGTAAGTACCCAATCAGTTCAGCTGTATGGTTTTAACTCTTCCTTACGAGTTACTCTGATTTGTAAAATCTGAATTGCATAGCCATCAGGAAGAATCTCCAGAGAGCAATAGGCCAGAAATGCTTTGAATGGACAAGGGGAATACAGAGGGAATACCCCTTAAACCCTAACCTCCTTCCTGACCATGTCAGGCAACTCATTTGCTTGGCAAGTACCATTTATTAAACTGCATTACCCTTTCCACAGTTTAGGAAAACGTGGCCTTTTCCTTTCTTAGTTGGCAAGAAGCAGTTCATTTGTTGCAGCAGTCAGAAAACAAAATCTGCACTACCATGTGTTGCACATCTGGGCAGAGCTATCTTTTCACAGATGTTGGTTGAACAGTTTTTGGGTGAGGCAGCAGCATCAGAGGTCAGAACTCAAGCAACTCAGTAGAGAGATTGTGGGCAGTCCTAAAAGTGTAATTTTTCATTTCTAGTGAGCAGAATCTACCAAGGAAGGGAGTGGGACAGGGGAAAAGGTGTAGGAAGAGAAATGCAAAGTAAGTGTCATAATACATAAGAGAGAAAAGGGAGATAAGGAACTCTGGGGCATTGAGACAAGGACTCTGCCATTCTGTCATATAAACTGAAGAAAAATGTGGAGACAGAAACACTTGCATATGTGGAGAGTGGAAAAAAAAATCCATGCTGGATGGCCAACGGATTTTATTTTGGGCATCAGCTGCTTTATTCTTGTGTTTCTTCCATGAACATGAAGCACATGATTATTGAGCAGAACTTTGAGTTTGCCATACCTTTCTCACAGTAAGGTTCCCCGTCCTCCATGTGAAACAGGCTATTCCCAAATGGCATCTTACAAGCAGCACAGACAAAGCAACTTGTGTGCCAAGTCTGTCTTAGGGCATGCATCACTTCCTGTAAAACAAATGAACAAACTAAAATCTCCAGCAGAAGAGCAAGTCCCACAGCTACCCACTGGAGAAAAAACACAAGGCAGAGATGCTCTTAATTCTTCCCTTCTCTGTCTGCCAATTCCCTTCCTCAAAAGAAAGGATTATGACAGAAATTGGGCTCCCTTTGGAAAGAAAGAGGAAACAGGACTGCAAACTTTCTAGAACAATGTATTTGCCAAAATGAAACAACATGGTTCAGCCAGCTGTTTGTATCAACATGCCCAGTTGCTGTTGCAGGAGAGGTTCTGCACAAAGATTCCGATTATTTTCTCCTTTGTTTTGCCACGTCTAGTATGAACTCTTCAGTGCAAGAACATGATTTGCTAAATGAATTTTAAAGAGTTATTTTCTCTCTAAGACCAAGAATAAGTGATTTAAGGCTGTTGTTTCAAAACAATTTAGATTATGTAGTAACTTGTTTATGCTTCTTACAAGAACAAGTCATAAAATAATTTGAAAATCTAAAAAAAAAGTTCTTAGATTTTAACTTATATGATTAGTAAAAATGAGTCTGCATGCCTGTTCCTAGGCCATGTGTTTAGCACAAAACCGCTAATTCTGTGCAGCTGATGTTCTCTTAAACTGAACATCTAGATTTTATCAGCTTCTTACTTCTGTATGGAACAGTCTCTATTACTGCTTCATTCTTTTATCATACAGAAGTCTTCCAAGCCCCAAAGCTGTGGTACTGAGCTCTGATGCATGGTTACCTGCTAATTAGTCAATCTTACACTGCTGAACGTTGTCCTGGGCACACGTATCTCTGTCAAACAGTCCAGATTTCAAAGGGCCAGCTGCGTAACTGGTGTAAATTAACTTTGTTAACTTCAGTGAAACAGTACTGATTTACACCAGCTGAGAACCTCGATCCTATTTTCTGTTGCTTCAAATGATACAGATTCATAGATTCTGAACCTCTTCTAAAGATTATTTTTAATGTCCGCAGATTAATACAAAATAGATTGAACTCCTCTTTCATGCTTTCAATCCAGTCAATAGGCAAAATAGTCTAATTTAGGTTTGCCATATATGTTATTAAAGAATCACCATTTGAGATTCATTAGCTTCTGTTACTGTTTGCAAAACAACTACCACTGATAAATAGGTTTGGATCCATTTATGAACCTCAGTGAAGTAAGAAGCAAAAAATAGCTTGAGAAATCTTATTAATATAAATAGAGGCAGCTGGCATCTTTGCTGCTTTCCTGATGAAAATCCATAATGGGAAACTGATTTGTGCCAGCATTCATTAGGTAAGTTAAGTCAGTACTCTGCTGTAAAATTACTCCTATTGCCGCAGTAGCAAATGAGGCTTGGTTGGAGCCAGAGCTTCACCATTGATGTCTGATGCTGCCATCCCTGACGGGCAATTGCAGAGAAGAGCATCTACTCTGTCAGTGCCAACATTTAGACAGATATCACAAGGGGGCAGCTAAGCAGTGAAAAGCCAGTGTGGTGCTCCTTGCTTCCTCATTGAAGAGGATCCTGTCATATATATTCACTATAACTGCATGCATAAATACACTGTTAAAATTATCTCATGGTATTCCAACTGCATCACCATCTAAGGTATATGGAGAGCAAATTTAATTGTACATTTACTTCTTCATGAGTACTTTAATGCAAAAGTGGCATGTATTTTTGCTTTTTGGGAATTCAGTCTTTGTGTTTATTCTGTATTTTCTTAACTATAAGAAGCCAGATGTGTTGCTAATGACTAGTGAGGTGCAGCAAGAACAATGGGCCTCTTCCCAACACCACTGACTTCTCCACTGAAATTCTAAGTCTTGTGTAAGAAATAAAACCCCAGTTCAAGTCTCTTACTATAAATAAAAGGAACAGAGAGATAAAAGTAATGTGGTGTGTAATGGGTAGCAAAAAACTATCCATAAACTGTTAATTATTTTACACTCAGTGAGATGGTAACTAAATGACGTATTATATGAATTGAATAAGGTACAGGAATATCCAAGATTTTGATTAGATAAAAATTATTATAAAACAATATGTTTCTCACTCTGAAATAATCGATGAGCTTGGAAATAATTCTTAAAAAGGAGGAAATAATAAAATATCTACGTTCATTGCTTACAGTCTAAATTCTTTCACTATTTCAGTGATCAATGCAGTGGGAGAAAGGGTTAATCTTGTTCTCTTACCCCCATGATCTTAGTGTGGCATCTGGCACAGGTTGGCGCAAAGAACTGCTCGTAGCAGCGCTCACAGTACACACTGTTCTGCTCCTCCACAAAGCACACATCAGCCAAGGATGTCTTGCAGTAAGCACAGTTGAATTCTTCGGGGTGCCAAGAGCGACCCATGGCTACCAGGAAAGGACCTCTGCAAACAATCATAATTATCTTACTTGCATTGCCAAAAGACTGAACACCCTGAGTGCAAACCCACTTTGTCAGACACCACGTACATGTGTAAGAAGCATTCCACTTGAACCCTGAGGTGCATGTTAAAAACACCCAGAGGCCTGAACAGAAATGGCCTTTTTCAAGATCATTACTCAAATACACTGCTAACTGGTTAAAACATTTCATTATTGTTCGGTCACATACACTGGACTTACAGACCACTGTTACAAAAATCATTGGTCGTATTCATGTCTGCATAGCTATAACTGCTCTTTGTAAGCAAAGCTGCAAAGGCAACAGGAAAAGGCCAAGGGTTGCAACACAGGAGATAACGCTACTATTTGAAATCATCAAATAACAAGCAAATTTCTAGACCTACACACTCCCACACCTCCCAGTAGCTCCTAAAGTGTCCTGCCTCCTTTTCCTTTGAGAGCACTGCATGTAGCATGTTCTAGAAATGTCAGACTGTCAGATGACAACTTGCTGTTTCGTTTTGTGGAAGACACATTAAAATTGTTTTGGTGATTGACTCTTGATTGTAGTTAGATATGGAGATTATTACTGGAGTATTTCCATTTCAGAATACATAAAGGGCAATAACCAGCAGTTCCACATCCCCAAACGAGCTCCTTTTAGTGGGCAAGACTGTCATTAAACATGGATTACTCAAGTTGGATAGCAGTCAACAGGGTTGCAGTGGGCACTGGTCCAGCAGAATGAATTGGGAGAGGAGAAGGGAGAGGCATGCTATGAATCACTGCTAATAGAGTGTAGGCATTATCTTTCTCCAGACACAAAAGCAACAATTACATTTGGCTGCTGTTCCAAAATGATGCCTCGTTCTTCTTTTCTCCAGAAACCCCCTCTCTGCCCCCAGCTCCCCAACTCTCCCCATGAAGTCACACAAACCTCCTTCAAAGGGTTACTTTAGGACCAGAAACCTGTTTGAAAAACAAGCAGTGATTTGCCACAGCATCCAAGAGACAAACAATTAGCATGTATAACTTTGCAGTGATAAAAAGTGAACCGCACAATAACAAAATGAGCTCTGGAAATGTTAAATTAATGAAGCAGACAACAGACATCCCTGCTGGGTAATTTAGCAGAGTCTTAGGCTCTGGTACTGTATATTAAAGTACAATAACCAGTCTCTCTGATTTTTTTTCTGCTCCATCCCTCTTGAAAACCTCCTGACCTTACCGGATGATGCTGTTACAGTGCCCGCAGAGAGGAGTTCGGCTGCTGGCTGGGAAACGCTCAGCCCTCTGAACCGTTCCCCGGGATATTGCAGGAGGCTGGGAAGAAGTTGAAACTGGAGATGGGTAAGCAGAAGTGGAGGCAGGAGAAGGCACTGGAGCACCCCTTGGTAGGATGTGCTTTGTAACAGTGGTGGTGGATTTTCCAGGTGCAAATTTCTGGGAAAAGGAGTCATCTGTTACCCAGGGAGGGCGACTTGCAGGCTCCGTGCTGGCAGGGGTGTAGGAATGAACTGGTGCTGGTGCTGTTTTAAGTATCCCAAAAGAAACCAAGAAGTATTTTAAACTCTTTTTCTTCTAATGCAATACAGCAACACTTACCAAAGGCTACTCCATGACACACAAAAAATAAAAAGCTTCAGATGGCACTTAATTATGGTCTGTCCCATTATTGCTCATTTATTCTGGACCAAAGCCCAGGATATCAGCAAAACTCCTGACTTTTAATCCACATGCATTACAGAAGTCATTGCCAATTGGCCTTTACAGATTTTTATGAAGACCATTTTTGAGGTCATCTCTTCATTTTCTAGTAGGACTGGATATGACAATTTCTGATTTCAGAGACTGCCATATAATCTGTTTAAGGTTAAAAACAGAAAGGCCAGATCATATAATAAAATTCAGATGGAATTCCCTAGAATTTCCATAAGTTATGCTTATTTTTTGATCTCATTATATCCATTCAAACGCAATGTTTTCTACAGATGTAACTATTATCTACAATTTGTAGGTTTATTCCAAGGTTTCTGAAGAAAAACAGGCTCACACAGGGAACAGAGAGATAGAGAGCAATGGAAGCAATATTGAGGGAGCCAGTTCAGCTCACATGACCAGCAAGACAAAGCCAACAGCACTTAGAGGAAGGCCAGACTTGTGGTTATGACTGATCTCAGTTCAGTTCTTGGCTCTGCCACAGACTTCCTGTATAACTTTGAGCAAAGCGTAGTATCTCTGTGGCTCAGTTCCTGTGTATAAAATAGAATAACACACTTTCCTTCTTTCTTTCTTTCCGCCCCTTTGACTATCGCATAAAAACTTCAGTGCAGACTCTGTGTTTGTGTGCAGCAGCCTCTAATCTTGGGTGGGGCTTTATCACACAAAAATAAGCAGGAGCTGCAGCCTGCACATACTGACAAGTTTTCCCATTGCCCGGCTCTGCTTAAAACGTCACATCTTGCATTAATGTAGGACTGAAGTTACTGCCCAAGAAACAGCCTCACTTTGCCAAGCACAGGAGCACTAAAAGCAGTTTCCCTTTGCAGGGAAAACAAAGGGAATGACTGAAAAGGAGCTTGGAGAGCTGAAGTGTTTTGCCCAAATGAGAGAGCACAGATTTGGGAACAGAAGGCAGTTTTCCAGCAGTCTGGGCAAACATTCTGCATAGTAGATCCCAGCACCAATAAAATGATGACCAAATACAACACGTACAGTTTTAAGGGGCTTGCTGTTGGAAAGGTATTCCAGTCAAGGGATCTCCAAATGTAACATGGGTCTTTCTGAATAATTAAGTAGTGAGATTATGTTCTACTTAACGCTCCTCCCTTAGTCCACACCCTGCCACACAGAATAATTTACACTGACTATCGGCAATTTGCAGGTGCTTAAATTGCATATATATATCAATCCACTGTGATCACCCTTGTGATCCTCTTTTAATTGAGGTCAGAGTTGAATCTAATGCATTTTCTTGATAGAACTTTCTTATGCCACAGTACCAACAGTGTTCCTGCTTCACAAAACTGTATCCCACCTTAGCTTGAGGCTTTTTTTTTTTTAAAACTTGGAAATGGTAAACAGTGTTTAAAGATTTCAGAACAGAGTTATACGCAATCTTTTTAGATCCTGAGGCTGTTGCTATTTATGTATTAGGGTATTAAGATAGGCAAAATTACAAGGTAATATTTCATCTCTAATTGGTGAGTTCAAAAGGCTCCCACCTATGAGGCTCTCTAATTAAATGAGGTGACTTCTAGCTCACTTCACTGTGTGAAAGGATTCTCCCTCCCCCAGGAGCCAATCCTGGTTCCTGCAGAGTACAGCCGTGTATCCCATGGAGGGTCTAACAAAATGGGCAGGGACTCAAACCCAGAGTTCTGGAAAGGAAGAACAAATGCAGTCCAGGTACCATTTTTAGGATGCCTTTTTCCATTGTTTTCTTTACAAAATTCAATTTACAGGCTCTTTGTTTGTCATTTTTAATTCCTTAATCTCGCAATGTTGGTGTTCTATTATTCCAATTTGTTTATTCCAACCAATATAGATCGAATATGATTTATTTGGGCTCAGATTAATCTAGACCCCTTTGAAGGATAAACACTGGGGAACCATCTTTGTCTTTCATTCTCTCTACCTTGTATTTCTTTTTATTCTACCTTTTCTACTTGCTGCAGTAAAATAAAGCAAAACATAGGATTCGACCTCCCCCCTACCCCAGTTACCGAAAGAAAGTACCAGAGGAATTATTGCAAAATGACAAATGTAGGGTGTTTGCAACTGCTCTCTTTTCAGCTGTTATAATTTAATTTTACAGGCTGGATTTCTTAGGATACATTTCCCTCCCATGAACAAGCTGCAACTACTTTTGATTTAAAATAGTGTTGTTGCAACGTATTAGGAAGATTTCACTAACTGTGAGATTCTAGCAAGTGTTATTAAGAGGGCATTGTTACCTTACTATCTTGGAACTATACCCCTAAGCTTAATATGAACAACTCCTTTGTCTTGGTACCTACTGCCATACACATTCACCTTGCACGTTTATGTATTTCAAAGGCTTCCAGGATACACGCAGCAGAAAAAAAAAGGAGCTGTTTGCTGCTAAAAAAGTACTAAGATTCAGTATATCACAGAATATATTCTCAAAATATGAGTATTGTATGAGCTGACCATTAACTGTTAAAAATTAATACTTGAAATAATTTAATGGTGTGACCTCTATCACCTTGTTTCTCTCATCCCTCAGATTCTTAGAGAAGGAGAGAATGAATGGGATTATTTTTACCCTGAAAGAATGACAGGAGAAGAGGTGTCTCTCAACAGCAGTAAGAACAAGCCAATTCCTTGGTTCTGGAGAATTCAGAATTCTCCCCATCAGCTCTTCATTTATGGTCAATGGCGATTTTCCCTCCAGTCAAAAAGGTCTGTTACCAAAGACTCATTCAGTAAAGATTTATTGTAGTCTCAAGCGCTTTAGTCATAGACTAAGTCACACTGTGAGGACAACTTTCCCTTCCCCCCCCTCTTTGTTAGTAGATCACATAAGTTATTCTTTATTATTCTCAGTAACAAATTAAATTCATAACCACAACTGATTTGGCTTGTTCTAAACTTAGTGGCCACATCCTCGAAGCTCCAAGTTTTCCCATATACTGTTACAGTATAAAGCAGATGACAGACAAAGCAGATGATGTTTTATAAGGAGACACTATTCTTATTCAGAAGAATTAAAAATGAAAGATGGGAGTCAGGCTGCTGTTTTAGTAGGGAAGGTGCTTACGCTTCAATGTAAACTTCATTACGGTCTGGGGGAATCTGCCTTCCAGTTTCTGAAAGAGCAAATGAGGCCTCCATGCTTGACCACTTTTTTCATACACGACTAGTCCTATCTGGACCTGGGGGTTTAAAAGCAAAGATCTGCTTTCTTACATTTAGGTATCAAGTTCCTTTGTAGTACAACACTGGCCTGGGAGTTGCTTGGATTATGTGAAAGCATTCTCCCAGTCTGGGCTAGCCTATGCGAATGGAAAACACGGGGATGTTCTGCCATCTAGTGGACCCTGCTCAGAAGAGAAGTCTATGCTCCCTTTAAAAACGAGTTATGGAATTTAGGGAAAATATTTCAGGGTTCACAGCTTTCCCAATAGGAAGAAAACAGAGGCTTTTCCACAGCAGAAAATTCCCACCTGAGTTAGGTTAGTCAAAGTGTAGACCTCCTGATTACTCCCATCTGAGTCAGATACTCAGCAATGCAGTTTCATTTTGACATTTCTTTCAGTGTAAACAAGATTTAGTCTTTGTTGTTTTTTTTATGGTGTTTTTTGTTGTTTGTTTGTTTTTGTTTGGGTTTTTTGTTTGTTTGGTTTGGGGTTTTTTTTCCGCTCTGAGACAGATTAATATGGCCTTGTAAATAATCTTAGAGACTAAATCAAGTTTCTTCATATATAGGCATATATGAGCCTGTTGGTGGGTGTTTTAATCTGGAAGTTGGTACCCCACATTTTTAAGGGAAGCTGGTCATGTCATTCCCGTGGAAATGATGGCTGGCATAAAGACATTCCACTCCTAAATTCTGCATTGCAAATTCTTAGAGCAACCTCCACTATTTCAGTCTTTTCGCAAAATGTATTTACAAAAATAGTTGTCTAAGAAATTATTTCTAAAGTGCGAGTGCAGTTATCACAAAGGCCTGAGTCTGCACTTAGGTAACATTTTCTGAACTCGTATGTCATAACTTGAGAACAGCCAATCCTCTCAGACTGAGGTTGCATTTTACACTGCAGAACATTACTCATACGTGCTGACAAAATTGTGTGAGGGAGTCTTTATAACTGTCTTGATGGTTTCTTTCTAAGTACAATTCATGCCATTTCCTCCATTTCTTCTCAAGGGGCAATTTCCCATTTGCTCAGGACTGCAACTGTCTCCAGGGACAGTTCATGTTCCAAAACCAGTATGAAGTACTACTACATCAGATATATAAAATTTAAAAAGGTACCAAAACAAACCCCAAACATCTCCAATAAAATACATCTCTGGAATCTCTTCTGTATCTGAGTCACAGAATCACAACATATTCGAAGTTGGAAGGGACCCACAGTCACTTGGTGATCACTTAGGAAATTATTTTAGAATCCTTCATTGGATATTTCAAACCCTTAAACAATACACAGAGACTGACTCTCTCTTTCTCCTGCCAACTACTTAAGCCTTTATCAGGAGGCAACGGGGCTCAAACCCAGCAATATAAGGAATTTCAAAGAAAAACACGCAAAAAGTAGTAACATTTGCCTTCAGTGAGAACACCAAATCAAAAACAAAGGAGAAGCACCTGAAGGTTTACTTTGAGACCCTTAAACAGCTCCCACTTGGATTTTTCCACCTTTATGTCTCAAATATAAAGATCATTTAATTGGTTTGTCTGTCTGCTTTATGTCTAAGTAAAATGTCTACATTTAGTTTCATTAGATCCAGAGATGGACCATTACAAAAGACAGAGTTTAAGACTGTTAAAATTCTTGGCCTTTTCATAGTTACTTTACTGTCAAGATATAAATCACCTTTTTAATTCTGTTGCTAAGATCAGAAAAAAACTTAATTTGAAACAGAACTGCACTTAGACTTATATCGTTGCCTCATTCAATGTGTTCATTTTGAAGGTTCACATTTTGGTCATGAATGGTTCTAGAAGTTCACTCCATTTGTAACACATTCATACAACGGGAATTTGAATAATATCAAGGAGCATATTTTCCACATGAATGACTAACCAAATATATTCATTCAATTACTAGATGTCTGGTATATGGAGTCAGCGTTATGAAGTACATTAATACCTCATTCTTTATTTCAAATATAAGCCTGAGTTTGAGAAGTTCAATATATGGCCTTATCTATTTTGCAAACATATTCTACTCAAGCTAACACCTCTTGTTTTATCTCTTTCCTCAACTGTGCATTCTTAAGCTATTTTATCAATTCTATAGCACCACTGGCTCCTAACTGGGCATACTGTGTTATTTTCTAAATGTATTTCGTCTGAAAAATCAGGCTACACATTTTTTATTACAGACTTTTCCCTTGCTTTTAGTCTTTTTCCTCCCTTTGTTCCACATTTCAACTCTGAAGCAGAGCACAAATGCAACAAATCTTCAGATAACTTGAACCAAGACTAACAGCTAGCAGCATCTAGTTCCATGGGTATAAACATTTTCAGGTACGTCCGTGTCCTGTTGCGAAATGTGCGTGCTTTGCATTTTCTTTTTCTGAAAGCAATGTGTGTGCATCTTTGTTCTGAGCCCTTCCAGTACTTTGAAGGCACCTTACCTGGCTGGTAGACAGAGGGCTTTATGCTGGCAGTAGTAACAACTCTCATTTTTGACGTTCCAGAAGCAGCAGGACTTTCACCGTAGCTTCCAGAAACTGGCAATGGTGTATATGACTGGCTTGTGTTTCTAAAAGTAAAATCGTAGTTGTGAACAAGTTTATAAACAGCAAAAGTTACTGATAATGAAGTAACAGATCTGGCAGCTTCCAAAGCACTCCGAGAGGAGCTGTCCTTGAGAGCTACAGAGAGAATACTGTGAGATTCATCAGTCTTTGTCACTGCTAAGAAAGGCTGGGGCAATTCTTCAGAAAGAAAAATTAGCTGAATAAGGATTTTATATTATGTCAAGTTTGCTCGTTGTCACAGAAAATACCTTACTGAGGGAATACAAAAAATTCGGAACTCTCAGTTTAACAAGGGATCAGACTTCAGGAACCTGCTTACCAAGTTTGTGTTTTCTGTTCCTCTACCAACAAAAAGCTCTTGGCTAAGATAAGTCAATGAGAGATATCTCGACTCAGAAATTACTGGCTCAGCACAATTACTACTACTACAAATGCTAACTACTCTTTATATGCATTGTACTCTTCTCTAAAACCATTTCCAAAACTCCTTCCCCCATTTAGATTGAAACTGCAATTTACATTAGTTTTTCTAATGTTCAGATTCTGCCTACCCAAAAAACATGTGATAGACAACATTATGATGCAATTTCTGCATTCCTGGATTAAAAACATTTGCTCAGGATTCCAGACATCAGTAATAAAGAGTTCTGCTCTATTTTATGGCTTGGACAGTGATTCCCAGTTTGATTGCAGTAACACATTGAAATATCTCCCTCTTCTGTTTGCCTGTTTCTTGGGATGGTTCTATTTGTGGTGTCTGTGCTTCACAGACCACTAAAAGAACATCACAATCAAAGCAAGCAAAACAGGACAAATAAGAGCAAGGAAGGGAAGCAGGAGATACCTTGATGCGTGCAGTAAGAGGAACCATTCACTACAGAACGTGGTTCTTACTCACCCTGAAAACACAGTTTTACCTTTTTTCCCTTCAGTTTCACACTCTGTGTGAACCACATCCTGGTCCATTTGTGCTGACAGTTTAGGAGTTATTTACATAGTGACTTTGTCTATAGGAAAACATTTATCAGCACATGAAAAGAAGCATCCAGCTTTGCCTGACTATTGGTCCATCTTGATTTTTACTTTCTCTAACAGTGGAAACAGATGCTATCTGGAGAAAACATGTTATAATTTTATGCGGCAAACCCACCAAATTTCTTCCAGTACAGGTAAGAAACACTCAGACAAATGGAAGCTTTTGGTTTTTCAGTTTGAACAAAATAAACCTAAGCTCCCAATGTAGCTTTCTGCTGCTCTGACAGTGCTTCCACTATAGATCTAGTCTGCATAGCATTGCTGCCTCAGGCTAATTTATTTTGTCTATTTAGCAAGACCTAGAAACTTAGCTATTGCTACAATGGCTGTAACTAATTATTTCTGTACCTACTCTAGGGCTTAGGGCTGGATTTGGGTCCACTATACCATGAGTGAACAGGACTCTCCAAGATAAACTATTTTAGTGGGTTTGTATTCACTGTAAATTGTTGTGAACTGTGCTGTGATTTTGTAACAGCCAAAGCTGTTCTAAGCACAGTAAAACTTTTCATTTTTCATTCTTACCGTCTATTTCCTGTTCATACCTCCCTGTCTGTAGTGCCTAAGAACACCCAGTACTTGGGGTCAGTGGGCAGGGGGCTGCTGCTCCTACCACAGCACAGAGATGCACACTGCAAGCACACTGGCTTCACACACATCTTCCAAAAAGCCATTAGCTAAACACACTGTCTAAAGAATTGTCCTTATTTTAAAATCTACTGTTCAAGGTAAGCTAGACAGATCAGTGCCCCATATTTACAATGTGGATTAAAAGATTTTAAATGACGTGCCATACAGCCTTAATCTGAAAATGTCATATGGTCAGGAAAAGTCTATCCCAGATGCACAGGTCCAATGGTTGGAAAGACTCATTTGAATCTCCCTTAATGCACAAAATACATAAAGAAGTTCTGAGCCAGATGAGTGATCCTTTGACTGTCACGAAGAAAAGTGGTTATTCAAAATTCAAGTGTTTCTCAAATGCAGTAGCATAGAGAAACCATGCCATTGGATGTCCTTCTGTGGTCAGGGAAACGAAGGTGACAAAAACCCAAAAACACACACAAACCCCCGTGCATTCAAAATCACAGCAAAATTAAAAGAAGTACTGAGCCCTTTTACATGTTTATGAGACATATTAAATACAGTAAGGAAGATAAAAAGGCTTGTCAAGGAAAAATAAAGTGTTGCATGGCATCATTAAGGGTTTTAGTGAAGTTAAAAGATTTATCAGAATTTCTGCTGAAGAAAACGAAATAGCATGTGATTAAAAGAAAGGAAAAAAAAGAAAATAGAAAGAAAGAAGGAAGGAAATTAAGAAAAAATAAAAAGATGTCCTAAGGATCAAAGATGCTTTAATGGATCAGGAAGCACTGAAAAGCAGTGAAAGCAACCTTTATCTGTAGCAGTCAATGTCATGTGACAGGCAGCGAATTAAATACTGGCTCTGAAAACTATTAGTTGTCAGAAAAAGAAAGAGTAAATATTTCCAAGCAGATCATTTTCACGTTAATGCTTCACTAGATGCTTATTGGCAGCAATAAACTGGCTTGTTAAGTGCTTTTAAGGTAGAGTAGCTGCACAAAACATTTTTATACCTCTTCTGTGACTGGTAGCTGATGGAGGTGGAAGAATGCCGGTTGAAACTAAAATGAGACAAAAGTTGTATTTGAAAAAATATACAAAAAAGTTTGGGATATCTTGTCCTACCATAAATTTCCTATGAATAAAGAGGTGCTCTTAAGTGCTAAAGTAAACAACATGTACATATTTATATGAATAAGAGGTGGTCTTAAGTGCTAAAGAAACCAACACGTACATATTTATAATCATCTAAGATCAGTAGTACATTAGATTTTGTTTTCTTATTTAAAGCTAGGAATCACAGTGAAGCCTAAATAATGGTAACATAAGTAAATGAGCTGAGTATATTGTTTCTCAAGTCACTCACATCCAGGTTTGCTTGTTACTTGCTTGTGGAATTTCAATTCAGCCACTAGACTTAGTTTTGACATTCGCCAATTATTTGTATTAGCACAAAAAAATAAGTATCAGGGTTTGTCAGTGTCATAAGCTCAAATTGCATCAGATCTTAAAAGCAAGCCTTGAATGAACCAAAGGCCAAAGATAGGTAAGTTTCCAGCTTATAAGGCAGCTGGGACAATCCCACAGAAAGGACAGTAAAGGAGTATTTGAAGCAAAAACATCTCATTCAACTTTTCCCTTGTAGAACCGTTCTACTGTTACAGAGTCTTCGGTAAACAGGTAGATTTTTTCTTGGGGAAACAGCATCATTTCAGAACATAAATGAAACATGCAAATACAGGAAGTACTTAAAAACCTGCACAATGTATGGTGTGAGAAACAAGAGGGCTCAGAATGAGCACGGCCCCAGTGTCAGTGCAGAGCAGTGCAGGGCTCATGGCATCAATCCCATCCCATGGGAGCACAGCCCACATTTGCCAGAATTACCAGAGGCCTATCATATGCCAGTTATTTTCCTGACTTCTGGAGAAGTTCTTCTTCCCTTTACCACAGACACGGTGCTTGGATTAAAATCCCAGGATCAGAAGTTTTCCTGTTAAAACCATCCTCGTAACTCCATTGTTTCTCCTGGTGTTGTATTCCCAGAGTGCATCCCATGGGGTGCCCTGCTTCTACTCTCCAGATGGAGTAACAGATGCATAAAGAGCTTCAAGTTTATTTATAACTCTCCTGCTATGCTTTGTTCTTTGTAAGTAAGATTGTAAGTGAAACAGATAACATTTCAGATGTAAAAGAGCAACAGAATCAGTTAAGGATTAATGACTTACTTCAAACACTCCTCTTCAGGAACATTATAAATATTTTACTCAGGTTAGGTGTTATGCGTATGGCCTTGCTCACAGAAGCAAAATCGCTATGGAACTGGATCTACCAAAGTTCAAATCAGATTAAAATAGTTAAGGATATTAAGATATCAAGAAATCCTTCTGCATTTTCTTGGTGGATCTTTTTAAGCCATCTAGAAGGAAAAAAACAACCCAAACACCAGAATAATAGTGGTAAAATCTCAGCCTCATCTACCTGAGAATGTTTTACAGGATGGGGCCAGTGTTGTAACTGAGGTCATCCATATTTTATTCTGAAATAAAATTATATGAACTGCTCAGTGCTTCTCTGGCGTATGTCAAGCTGAAACTTGAATTTGACTAATAAATTAATTTAGAAGCCAGTTTTGGTCCCATATGTTTGAATAACCTAGCTGTAATATACAACAGTTCTTAAAGCACAAAGATAAAGAACCCGTTTCAGCTACAACACAGCCCTTCAAAACCAACCAACTGAATTTGGTTTGCTTCTTGTACCTGATTATCAGGGAACCAAATTTGAACAGGCCCTACAAGTTTCTGATTTGCCTTCATGTCCCAAGGCTTGCTGGAGCTCAGACAGTAACATGTGCCTGTTGGTAGCAGCTTGAAGGTACGTCAGCATCAAACCCTGTGTCCCCCATAGGCAGGACGATTTCAGGGCAACAGCATCTAAAGCTGATACGCTGCAGGTCTTAAATCTTTGGCTTGAATCATTGCCAGGTATGAGCAAGAGGTTTTAGGAGTCCAATTAAAGCATTGCTTTTTCAAAAGGACAGCTGTTTTTCATAGATTTGCAAAGTCCTTCAGGTTGGAAGAGACCTCAGAAAGAGTCTTATCTAACCTCCTGCTGAAAGCAAGGCCAGCTCCATGTTTTATCCAGTGATTCCTTGAAAACCTCCATGAATGGAGACACAGCTTCCACAGCCAGCCTAGTTCCCTTCAAAGGGGAAAGGGGAAAATGGTCCATGCCAATCTAATGCAGGAAATTTAATTCCAATTAAAATGTCTTCATATCTCAAAGTGATCTTTCTATCCCCATTAAAATTGTGTTTCACACTGATTAGTCCCTACCGATACATAACCACAAATTAATTTATATTTTTAAGGCCTCACACTGCTTCCCTGGAAGATTTACAGGGATCCTAACTTGTAGAGTGGTGAAACATGAATAGATGTCTGGCCAGAGTAGTCACCAAAGCTTCTGACTGATGGATACATTTCAATCTTCAGCTGAGAGAAACCCTAAAATTAAGTGTTTTCTGTAGCTCAGAAGAAATAATAGGTTTTGCATGCCATTTGAAGCTCAAATATGCACAGTCGTTACTGCGTAGAAAGAGACCTTACCTGAGTATAAAAAGGCTTTTAACTGCCTCCTACAACAACTATGTAGAACCCCCCTCGCACAGAGACATGTGATCATTTCCACTGGCTAAAAGAGATTTGTTAGTAAAACAAACAGTGGATTAAATAGTACTGTTGACATTTAAGAGTAATTGTACCACAAGATTGAATGAAAAAGCAGTGCTAAGTATTACTTCAGAAAAGCAGAGTACTCTCCTTTCTGACAAGAGCAAATGGCCACGAGTTGGCCAGGTGCGGTTTAGGTTGGATATTAAGAAAAATTTCTTCACTAGGATGATGTCAAGCACTGGAAGAGAGTGCCCAGGGAAGTGGTGGACTCACCAGCCCTGAAGGTATTTCAAAGACGTGCAGATGGGGCACGTAGGGATGTGGTTTAGTAGTGGGCTTGGCAGTGCTGGCATAGTAACTGGACTTGATTTTAGAGGTTCTTAAACAGTTCCATGATTCTCACAGTGTGAAAATTAGGTCCCCTTAAGAGATACCCTCAAGAAATGAATTCTCTAAATAACTCATCACTTTGTAATTTTGAAAGTTTGTACATAAAACTAGAAGGCAGTGGCAGTATACGCCCAAGCATTCTGTTTTTACCTTCTATTCCTGGTAACATTCTGGTGACATTCACCAGCTTACTGAAACTATAGTTATGACTAATGTACTTTCACTCAAATAAACAGAATTACATCAGCAGTTAATTTTATTTCTTATGTTTTATTAGCTCCATGCTGGAATTACTTCTCCTATGTAACTCGCATGGCTGTAAAAAGACATCTACATTCTAGAACTGAAAACTCTTCTGATGTTCTGCTCTGTAGCTGTTTGATCTTCAAGTTGGTTTCAGTGATGGGAACCCAACGAAACTGCTCTCAAGTCCAACCTATGCACAGCACTGAACTGCCATTTCCTGGGACTCGCCTGAGCAAGACTATTATGCTTCTTGATGTGAAGCCTTCAACCTTGAGCACTTTGTTCATTTCAAACACCACCTTTGGGTGATTCCTAACTACCTTTTTATATAGACGTAAGAGGGATATGGATAATTACAATCTTGAAGGCGTTGCTAGTTTTTTGTTATTTCTTAAGGCTGTTCAAATGAATTCTAAAATCTACTGCTTTATCCTCTGTTAGTGTTGTCAGTGTTAATGAAAGCAGTGAAAAGGCTTAGAAGTGAGGCAGTACAGCAGCACTCTCTCTTTCTAGTGGCAGGACCTACCTTACCCTGTCCCTGGTCTTTCACTAGTCACAATGAAGAGCATAATAAAAGAAGGTTTGTGATTCCTGTGATCCCGTGTTTTCACCAAGAAAAAAAAATAATCCATCGTTCTCACCCAGTGTCACTAGACAAATATTTTCATTTTAGAATGGCAAAAGCAGCACAAACCAACCAAACGAAATACCTTTGTTCCAAAAGGACCTTTTGGTCACATATCCCATCTAAAACTTAGTTGTTTCCTAGCTCGGATTTCACGTGAAAGATAAGGAAGGAGGCTATTCCTTCAAACACATCATTTTCAATAGACTCTGCCAAGTCAATCTCTTAAGAAACTGAAAACCTTAAATCAGAGAGCATAATACAAAATCAGAACAAATTCAGTTAATAGAAGAGAGCTTTACAGATATACCTAGACTGAGATGAGATAGCAGATGAAATAGTGGAAGCTGCTAATGACATGTTCTTGGACCCATGGAAAGGCTTAGGCTGTGAAAGAGAGCTGGGGGCTGCAAGAACTCTGCGGAAGACACAGTAAAAGCATGAAAGCATGAAGAAAATGATGTGACAGGGACAAAAATCATGACATCAGAACCAAGCTCTGTCTGAGTTCGGATGCAGGAGGACTGCTGCATAGTTACCAGGAACAGGTTTTCTGTAGCATACACCTGCAGACTTACAGAATAGCACAACCAAGCACATTCCTACAGAACACAAGACAAAATGCACACATTACGTAAAAATCTGAAAACCAGACTCTACTGATAACTAAGAAAGACAGTATTACAGGACAGGACTTGGTCAATGACACATGCTTTTATCTGCAAGATCTGAAGATGTTTGAATTTGAATACAAGGTGATTTTTATATGCAAACAGTACCAGACAAGATTCTCCTGTTTAAAACAGAAGTCATTGGAATGATTAGTTTTGTAGAGGCACTTTTTGTTTGAAGCATGTACTAATTAATCTGTTTTCTTCATGTTACAATTTCAACTGAGGGATGAAAGTTACTTAAACCTTACCATTATTTCATGTGAAAGTGCCTTACAGCTTGATGTACAGCATAATACCTTAATCAAACCTCCTCTGCTGGCTGATTGATTTTCGTGCACTGGAATGAAAACACTGGTTTCTGGTAGGTCACGATTAGGTTAAAACTGACTAAAGTGAGAAACTAAGTAGTTGGTATACATACATAATGCAAGTCAATGGGCAAAAATTAATCAAGTGGAGCCAAGAGAACATTTCCAATTCCATTTACTCACATCTAAGATGACTGCCTACAGCTGAGGTCTCGATTAAAGAAGCTTACATTACTGGAAGTGTGTTTTTCCTTGGATTTTTAAAGCATGCTAAAATAGACATCTTTTCAGGATATTCATGTAGCAAAACCTGAAGATAAAAGGATAATATGCACCAAAGGAATTCACTTTGACTATCTCCAAATTACTGTACTGTGACAGCTGTATAAATCCCACACATTTACTCACATGATGTCTGACAGCTTTTAACATACAACTGTAATTCCCACTGTACCACAAGTGTTACAAACGTACACCTCCTTGAAACTCACTTCAGCTCCAAGGCTAATTCTCATTAGAAACATTAAATAAATCTAATAGACATAACTTACAGAGCAAGTAGATCATCAAGTGTGGACCATGTTTTACTGACATCTGCTATGACATAGCGAGCATAATCACATGAGTAAATGACATTTTTTAATTTTTCTTTTGATGTCCTACTGCAGAAACACTATTAAAAAACCTTCATTCACTGCAATTATTATGAAGGGTTGTTTTGGTTTCATTACAAGTGGTGAAAAAAACTTTCTAGTTTTAACCCTGGACTTGCTTTCTGAAAACAAAATTACATTTTTGGGGCAGTTTTATTTTGCAAATTCTTTGCAAACATGAACACCGTCCCTCAAAATGAAAAGCCCCAGCAAAATACATAAAAGCATATAAACCAGGTTACAGCTTTTCATACCACATTCTTCACTGAAGAATGTGTGTGCAGCATTTCCAAAGCCATTTGGGGGGATAAAGCAATGAAGCATTACCTTTGGAAGGAGGATGAGAACGACTCTTGCACTACTGAGGTGGCTGCTGGTGGTGTCATCAGGCTGGCTGGATTTTGAGCAGCAGTAGCAGGCTGAGGTGCCGAAGCATGTGGTGCAGGAGCAGCAGAACTGGTAGACACCGGAGCATGCTCAACAGGGGTACTAATTAGAGTTAAATTAAATAAAACAAGAAGCATCTTAAGAAGGCACACATTTAAATGTAGAGCATAAGACCTACTATGTTTGAACCTGCAAACATAGTAGCACGCTGGGTTACGGAGGGAAAAGCACAGTTATGCAAAGGGAAAAAAAAAAGACATTTGTTTAGCCTTTTCCATTGTGCATTTAAGACTGTAATGCAGTTTTGGTCCTGTGTGACTGAAATTTATCCCAGGTGTTACACAGCACTTTAGTCCTGCTCCATGCAGGACTTGCCTGGTTGCAAAGAGCCTACCACAAACTCTTTGAGCTCGGATAAATTTCATCCAATATTTACTCCTGGAACTGAAGACAGTGTTAGAGTAAACTTTTTAATTAGAAGCAATTTAAAAGATATTATCGTAGTCCTGTATCAGCAGGTTTCCTGCAAATTCTGATAGTCTAGACATGCAGTCAGTACAGTTTTGTGTTGGGTTTAATCAGTTTTGTGCAACATGGGTGGTGGAAAGGTGTTTAAAAGGAGTCCCTTCATCTCTGACCTGAATTCAGCTCACATTACACTGGCCAACACAAAAAGAAGTAAGATGCCCTTGAAACACAGAACAATATACAAAATACAAGGAGAAGATGTAGTATAAAATTTTACTATACTAGTTTTAAAACCACCTGGGTGATGAGCATGAGTTGTTATCCTTGTGGCCCTCTTGTGGCACAGATAATATGGAGCAAAGGAATATTAATGTTTCATTCATTTTTTGTTTGATTGTGGGTCACAGGAGAGTCTTTTACTGACTTGCAATAACCTGCAGGATTTTTTAGCCCATGCAACAGTAGGTACTGAAATTATCACATTGAAAGCTGTCACACCTTTTAGTACTTACGTGTCTTTGATTTGGCAAACAGGAAAGGAGTGAAACTACGCTGTACATAAAAATGAAACTTAATATGTCTTAAAAGCAAACACAATCTAGGATTCCACCTATTTTGTCTATTTGCACGATGTCAAAGAGAATTTGCTACAGATTTCAAAAGATTTAAGACTTCCTACCTTGAAGAGAAGAAAACAGTGAACTTAATTGTAACAATCTCCAAAATGTTAATCAAAATACATACTCAGTGTTATATATTGAAAAGAAAGCAAAAAACCCCAAGGACCCGTATGTGTGGACATAGACCTGTGCAGAAACAGATTTGAATGGAACAACCCACATAAATAAAATAAATGCAATTATACTGGAATATCTTTTCAAGTTCAAGGGAAATACAAACAAATTGTATCTTTCATAGTGTTTGTAATATTTCTTTTTATGTCATTAAAATGGTAGAGGCTTGATTGCCTTCCTTCATGGTAAATAAAATAAATGCAATTATACTGGAATATCTTTTCAAGTTCAAGGGAAATACAAACAAATTGTATCTTTCATAGTGTTTGTAATATTTCTTTTTATGTCATTAAAATGGTAGAGGCTTGATTGCCTTCCTTCATGGTAGAATGTATTAATTAACATAACAAGGAATTGAAATAAATACAAATGAAGCGGATCTCTCAAAAATCGAGGTGATTTGGTTACATAAATTATATGCAGTTGGTAGCATTTTCAACTCAGTTTTACAGAAAGATCTCAAGGCTAACTTGACTGGTTTTATTTTAACAACTATGAATTTTAAATAATTTTATTTAGGCAGTCAAATAAAATGACCTAACCTTTTTTTTTTTTTTTACCTCAAGATTGCCTACTTTCTAGATTTTTTGTCTGATTTTTTTTAGGTCCTCAAGTGCAGCAGAATTTTAAGAGCGGATAAACATGAGTGCCTCTTTATAAAAGAGATCATCTGTTGTAATAGACATCTTATTACACGTTTCAGAGGGTTTTTTTGTTTGGCTTTTAAATGCAATAATTCTGTAGACTATAAAAGTTTACAGTACTTTGTGTTTTAAGGAAAACCAAACAAAATTGAAAAAAAGAACAAACATCTTCATATTTGTGGTAATAAACATAAAAGTAAGTTAGCTGGATGAAAACAAACACGCATCTCAGCTGGTTTTCACTCATGAAAAGGAACACAGATCAGTAGAGGTTAAGAGGATAAAAATGGTTAACAACCATAATGAGAAAACACAGCAACAAATGCACTCTTAGATTTAAAAAAATAAGTGCAGATTATACTTATTTCTCTCAGTAAAGTCCTAAGTTCTGAGGCTTTCTGTCCAAATAACAATCAAGTGGATTATTAAAGCAGTACTTAGTCTCCTTTATGTAATGCAGGAAAGTTTTTTTGTTTCTGATCCTCCAACGTATCACTTGTAAAGAATTGAAAATACAGGGGACAAAAATTAAAAAGGATAGAGAAAAATGATCTCTTATTGTAGCATTTGCAGAAAAAAGTGCCAGAGAATATGTTTAGAGAAAGCCATAACATGGAAGAGTTTTACATTTGAATATGGCAATGTTTGTAGAAATACAGTGAAAATAGAGAAATATCAGCTGGTGCTTCTCTGCTGAAGATGCCTAATGACTGTTGTCTCCATATTTTGTGTGTGATCCTTAGGAGAGCTACTGAAAATGTAATACCCCCGTGGACTAGAAATTGCTGGAATTTGCACAACTTGGACAGCTTCCCTTTTAGGCAATGGGCACTTCCATCGGAAGGAGTTAGAGGATGTTATTCCCAAACCATTCCAAAGCTCCAAACCGGGTCAGTTATGCAGTTACACATCACAGTGTACCTTTGGTTACTGGATGAAGTCAGAGGGGCTTTCTGGCCAGGAGCGGTGACACTGCCCTCCCTCTGACCCGTACCCGCTCCAAGTCTCACAGAGCCCTTGGAGGCCACTGGCTTGGCACTGTCAGTGTTGGCATCCCCGGTGGATGATTTAGGAGGATGCCAAATACTGGAGGTCACATACTGTGGTGCATGTGCTGTAGCTGCAGGCCTGGGTAACAAAGATTACAAGGGCGTTTGTAAAGGAGGCACTTCCCGGGCAACAGCAGGTATTTGAGGAAGAGACAGAATTCCAGCCACAGAGGAAGCTGGAGATCAACCATGGTATTGCAGGTGAAGTAATGACAAATCTTGATCGTTCATTAGTTTGTTATGCTTAAGAGCGGGAAAGACTTGATGAATTAAAAAAAGTTACCTTGTGTTAAATCTGGAAACCATATTCCTATGAATATCAAAATAAGGCACATAGCAGAGCTGTGATGATAATGGAGGTGGAAAAAAGCTATGGTATGACAAATCACACAAGATTAAGACAATGCAGTATGACACTAACCCCTGTCATATATCAGAAATTGCTCCAGGTAAAATACAACAGTAATTAAAAGTAAAGGAGATGTCAGTGGAGCAGCTGCATAGTCCTGCAGGTGGTTTTACATGAATCTGTTGGTGAAATGCTAACATGTGATGATGCTTGTTTTATACACTTTAATTTGTATACAGGAATCAAGGCATTTATTTTCTTCTATTTTTATAATTAATTCAAAAATAAAAATAAATTTTCCCTACTATTTCAAGTGGCAGTTGCCATTACTTTTGTCACTCATAACAAATAATACTTGCACTCAGATTTTAACTCTGTGCAACCTTTGTTCAAACGTGAGCAGTCTTATAAAAGAAAAATTCTAAAAAGAGGTTGCACATCTGAGTCAGGAATCAACAATACAGAGGAAAGCAGTGAGAGAGAATTCTTTTCATGACAAACTATTAAAAGGCATTTCTTTGCTCCATGAAACTATTGGTCAGATTCACTCTAGAAGTACCTGTGTATCAGTAATTATGTGGTTTAGTACATGAACTAATAGAAAACAATGCATTTCTATATGTAACTGCAAAATGTGCTGAGAATCTTTGGGACAAAACAACTTGACATGAAAGGACTTACTTACAGAGAGAGGATCAATCAAGATATGCAAGAATCTGACATATAAATGTTCTTAAAATACCAGCAAGATAATCTTATTTAGATTTAAAAAAATAGCTTGAACAATCTAGGCAAAGCTTAAAATGGAAATGGTTATTGAAACTCCATCACAAATTAACAATAATCCATTGAAAGAATATTTGATAAAAACGTCTTATTTTTCAGGTTTGTAAGTTCTGAGAAACGTGATCCCCACCTGTCTAAAGTCACAGGACTTCCTGAAGTCTACATTAGAAAGAAATGTCTTAGCTGAAGACATTAGCTCCACATTCATCATCTGCTCAAACCGTGTGTAAAAATTTCATGGTTTTGAGGTAAGAACAATATGGGAAAAGTGGAAATAAACTCTTAATAGGAATTAAGTCAAATACAGCAAACATTACCTGTTTTCTGATGCTGCTGCAACATTTTCCTTGTCTCTGTGAAAGGAGGGATACAGTATGAATGAAATAAATGCAATTGCCAGTGGTGGCAAGAAAACCCACCCAAAAACAACCAGGGAGAAAGAAAATGGGTTGAGGAGAAATGTTTGGTTGCAAAAAGCATCCTAGAGTGGTTGCTTATAAATATAGTTGTAAGAAATCTCTTCAGCTTTACAGGTGAAACCCACACAATTTACAAGTTTACTGTATGCTTCTTATCAGTTGCAAACAACTTTGTTTCAATAATAAAGCAAAAGGAAAATTAACAGTTACAAATTAGGAAGTGTTTGTGTGTGTGTGTGCATAATTTCAAGAGTAGTTTTTGCTTTACTAAATTCCTTTAAAAAAAGATAAAAATCAATAATATTCCAGCAGAACATATTTTGATGCCAAATCCAAGCAGGAAAAGTAATCAGACTTGGGCAATCCTCAAGGATCTGTTATTTTGAAGTGATAAGCAGTTAAATGGGTAACAAAGGCTCATACAAGTAGGATTTCTTATGCTTTGCATCACTTAAAAAGTCTCTGTCCTATTCAAGTACTAGTTTTCTCAATGTGAATCAGATTAGAACCGATTCCTTCACTGGCAATTCCTTCAATTAGAAATCGTTCCTTCACTGAGGTGAGAGTACATCAGGCTCGATTCCTTGAGGGAGAGCTGGGCTGTAATTCTGTGCACACACAAAACCAGCTGATCAGTTTAAGTGCAATATTCATGAATCTGTAAGAAGTTAAGACATAAGTATTTTCATAAGGAATAGAATCCATTAACCTCAAACTCCTATGTTTCAAACCCAGTTAGTTAAGTAATTGAGACAGTCTCAATATTTAGCAATTTAGTGGGTGGTTACATCCTTCCAATTTAATGAATTGTACAGAAATTTCAACAGGTTTAAAGCTGAAATATACTAAATGAGGGCACTTTTCTTAACTGGGTTCTAAAATAACAAAACACAAAGCAAATGTCCTCATTTACTCAAATGAACTTTCTGAAGCACCCTTTGAAAAAAAACCAAAACATGGAATACATGTATTAATGTGGATTTGCTGAGCATCAATCACTAATTTACATTATGTTTGGAAGGCTATTCTTAATATTTCCCCATTTTTAGAAGTATTTAATATATTTCTCTGTGTTTAAGTACTTACAGATACATATATATATATACAGTCACATACTCTTTCCTCAGTTCAGTTCCAATAAAGTTATAAAAACCAATCCACTTTAGATCAACAAATGTTTGGGCATGGGTGCTCTCTGCAAATTTTTAAAACCTCTAACTAAAATGTAAACACTAAAATATATGAATTGTAGCCAGATTTTCAAACCCAGAAATGGATCTGAAATGCCCCTGAGACGTTGCTGTCTGACTAAGAGTGTTCCTGTGGTCGGTAAGGACGAGCCTGTCTTTAAACCAAACGCCCCAATGAGATCAACCAGCTCACCACTCTGAAGCAATGAGGAACCAAACACTGCCTGTATGGTAACCAAGTTGTGAGTTCATTGCAATGTCAGGACGAGCCAAGGCAGAGGAGGATGGATTAGAGACTCTGTGTGTGTGGGAAGTGTTAGTACACCCAGAGCCAAAGTCATGCGAGAGTGTTAAAAACCACAGTCACAGCCTGAGAGATAATAAAGCATTGCTTATTTCCCGTGTTATCAAATACTCTATGAGAAGTTACAGCCAAGACCAACAAGCAGGCAGCTGGGGTCAGGCTGAAGCAGCGTTACGCCTCTGTTGATATTATTAATCTGATCCGAACTTTTCTGTTCCACTAGCTGTGGCCACACTGAAGCAGGGGAAAAAAGTCACTTGACTTTGAGGTCAGGATTTCACAAAGATTTTTTTTTTCCCCAAGATAGGATGATACTGCATGACAATGGCAGGGGAGTCGTGGAGGTGAAAAAGGGAGAGAGAATTAAGGTAAAAATACTTCCAGAGAATAAAGCAAAGGAAAATGCAGAGAGTAAAGGGAAAGATGAGTTCAGAGGCACACAGTACTTCATGGTTTTGCTTCCAGAAATTATTTCTCTTCCTAGTCAACAGGAGTAATGTCTATTTGGTGAACAATAAGAAATGTTCAAGATCAGTTGCGCCTCTTATTGGTAATACTTGCATTTTGAGGAACAGGTTATTGGATTTCCAGCCTTTACAATCGAACATTTTTCTAACTAAATGTAGAAATAATTTTACTTCTGAGTCAAATATATCCCTGAGACAGGCTCAATAAGTTCAATAACTTCACCACATGAAACAATTTGGCTCAGAATATAATGAGCTGTTTGTATCTCTGTGACTGCACAGGCTGCTCCAATAACTGATAGTAGCAGGCAATAGTTCTGAGCTATCTGTGAAGGATTTAAAACTAAGGTGTGGCCCATTTTTTTTGTCTGCAGCCCTTTTATTTCCCACTGATATGGCTTTTGATAGAAGGGCCTTAGTCAATGACTGTTCTGAGAGAACAGCGCATCTCCCACAGATTTCCTGAAATTGGCCATATATCCCAAACAAGACTTATTGATGCAATATCCTGTCTTCCCAGTTGCATGGAATATTATACGGTGGAAATCATGAAGTGCTTCTTTCTCATAAAAGGTGTGGTCACAGAGACAGAGTGAATGGAAATTTAGAAGTAGTCAGTTCCTCCACACACCAGCAAGAATTGGTGTAACAGAACACAAAATTCATTTGGAAGCCAAGACCGTGTGTGCTATTGGATCCTAAAAAGAGCCTGGAGAGACTTCGAAGAGTTTCCAGTGAATTAGCTAAATCTGAACTGGATGAACTGGACATTACAATACTTGCCCACTCTATTTTTGGAAACCAAATATAAACAATTCCTAAAGATGAACACATAAAAAGCAAGCCAAAATGTGGAGGTCGCGCACCTTCCATCTGCCTTCTCTTTGGATAGCACCAGATGTGTAATGAGGACCTGATGACATGAGAAACACGAGGCATCCTGAGAGACCACATGGTCCTTCAACTGCTTTCTGTCTTTCAGTACTGAAGCAGTAAGTGAATACTGTAATTGAGTTTTTTCTCTGCACTCTCATGGAGCAAGACTGCTTTTCTCATTTTACAAATGAGAAACTAAAACTTAATAGTATTGCTCACAGTCAAAAAGAAGGTTCACAGCAGGGCAAAGAACTGAATCCTGAATCCCAGCTGAGTATTTAAAATATTGACTCACCCTCTTTAATGAGAGAGTATAGATTTGTTAATAAATATATCTATTCAGCTTATCAGTATTTTCCTGTGTTGGTATCCAAGAGTCTTCTATAGAGCCTGGCAGATATATACTGACCTTTTTTTCAAAGGGGAAATAGATTTACAGATTATTAGGGTCTATACCTATTGAAATTAAAAATTCTGTTTTTCTAGTTGCATGGTGTGGATTTGTAGGACTTAGACTTACAAGAACTTTCATCCTAACATGTACTTGCATTTACATAAGCATATTTGCCTACAAATAAAATTTCCTTTTCAGAAGTTACAAAATAACTTTAAAAGAAATTTTTATAGGGTATCTGGGAGCCAAGTTGTGTGACAGTTATTGTGTAACTGCCTTTGAAGCACTTTTTGTCTCAAAGGCATGAGACACTGACACTGTTGAAAACTGCACACGCAGCTAGATTAACTGTTGTTCTTATCCAATGAGGCTATTTCTACCTTCCTGTGTTTGCAGCTGAGAATTTTTCCATGGACAGACGACCACAAAACTATTGAGGGTGTTTGTCTTTTCTTCCCCCTATGCTATATTTTTGTTATTTTAACACAGACACCATAAGACACACAAAGAAATCATAGGCAGTTAACTGGAGAGGACAGAAGACAGCTATCATGCAGGTTTAGTTAAAACTTTAGCTTGGGATCAGAAAAAATGGGTAGAAGAGCTAGTCTCTCTTTTCCAGCCACTGTAGTTAAGAATGTGAGCAGCCCACGCCAAAACAATTGCAATATATCCTACTAGTGTGTCTGCTTTCCAAAACAGGGAAATACATTTCTCCCAGAAGGCATCCTGGTTTGTGCAGACAGTGCCACAGAACAGGAAAAGCATTATCACCGATTCAATGGAAAACAACCAGCAACTCATTCTCAACAAGTAGTGTGGGACTCGGTCAAAGCCGCTCGCTAAAGTCAGAGCAAACACCTCCCACGAATGCATTTTAGTGGCATCTGCGGGTTTGCTGTTAAATGTAACAGTCACATAATAAATGCAGCTGGGCACACAGCAGCGTCGGTGCCGGGGGAAGGTAAGATAACTCTTTTCCAAGATTTGCAGAGTGAATTTTGGCATGCAAGCCTGTGCACTCCCATTTTAAATTTTATCACCAAAGACTGCAAAATTCTGAGCATGTGCAGCAATTTGAGTGGGCTCTTAATTCGCATAATCATTCCTTATCTTGGCCTTAAGTGTGCAACCAGATTTAACTGAATGATTCGCTCTCGCTTTTTATTGCCCCACTGGTAAAGTGCAGGTGTCTGCCACCAGGCACCTCATCTTGGGATCTGGACTTTCAGGCTGTGTTTGTGACCCTTCCAGACAAAACCAGTGCACAACAAGTTTAAGTTTTGTATGCCAGAAAACAATTCCCCTTTTACTGAAGTGCGGTTTCTCATCATGACTTGACTTTTCTCCAGGGAAGCTGAGAGAACCAGAACCCAGAGATCTCAATTTCAGCTGGCAGTTCTTCTAGACCTACTTTTTAGTTTGTGCACATTGGTGATAAGAAAATTCATACTTCCTCTACATGGCATTATGCTAAGTTTGAAGCTGCCTTTGAAATACAGTAACGTGTCTGTTCTGTTCAGTCCCTCAATCAAGTAACTAAGTGGTATGAATTAGAACAGTTGTCATTCTTTCAGAATGTGAGAGTCAAACTCTCAAAGATTTTTTTACCTTGCCTCTCTCTTGTTTTTAATAATTTAACATTCTGGGTCAGTCACAACAAATGCTTAATGGAAATGAACTCTTAGGAAGTTATTAGTATTTAGGGTAATTTTGCTGACATAATGCAATTCAGAGCACAATAAAAGGAAGCAGTGCCAGTGCTATGCTCCAGCTCCCCCTAAACAAGGCTCTGCGAGCCAGGCTGATGATCCACAGACCACAGCTGAGTGCCTCTGAGTTACAATGCTTGTTGGAAAGCCTGCTGCATGTTAAAACCGCTTTTCCCTTGTTGGACTGAAGGCAGTGCAAGGGACAAGTCAGAGAGAAAGGCAGCATTGTGCACTGGTGTCTTGGTTAGATGCCTGCAACAGCTGCAGGAGGCATATGAGAATTTTAAAGGTTGCACAGTAGGAATGAAAATTAATGGTTATTCCTGCTCATGCAAAAGTTACGTGGTGGACAGGAACATGCAGGACACTGAGATCGTAAAGACAATGTTACATATAAGTCAGTACATCCACTCCCAAAACTGAATCCTGAGCTTTAACAAGCTCTGTTAGCTCATGCATTACTTTCTGTATGAACTGTTTTGAGAAAAGTTTCATGGTATTTTCTAATTGCATTTGGAGCCCTCGCTCTTTCAATTTTAAGTGGGTACATTCAAGTGGATACACTGTACCCTACAGTCTTTGATCAACTTGTTCTTCAGAGAACTGGCTTGAAAACAAGGGATTTATGATGTCTGAATAACCTTTTTCTCCCACAGACCCTCCAAAAGTGTTTTGAGGAAGAAAGACTTGATATTTGATTAATTTTCCCTTCTGGTTTCACTTAGAATTCCACAGAAACAATTGAGTTATTTCTCTATTCCTACACTTTTTTTGCTCTTTAGGTGCTAAAAGGCAAGCAGGGATTGGAATACATTAAATAGATGTGCTTATTATCCTTTATTGCAGTTATGTTCCTTAAGTGAGAAATCTACCTGCTGTGGAAACACAGGGTATGTCTTTCAAAAGGATTTTGGTAATCTGAGCAGCAGAAAATAGGGGGGTTTTGGCAATTGGCAATGCCAATCTTTGGAAATTCTGGCCAACCAATGAAGGGAATCAAGGTGCTTTAGCTTGCCTTGATGGTGTCAGATGGCTTTGATAAGCAGCAATAGAACAAAGGATGTTATTGTGCTTGAGAGTAAATTTTAAGCAATTAATTTTCATGTAGACTGCAGAAAGCTGTCAATTAAAGGTGAACTGATTAAAGGAAGCAATTACCTAGTAATACCATGTACCAAAATTCTAGCTTTTTTAACTTTGCAAACTAAAATTGGTCTAAGTATCCATGCATTTTCTGACACATGTCAGGATAGTCCCAGTCACTGAAACTCAGGGCAGACACTGCTAAAGAACCCAGAAAATCAACTTGGTTCCTGTGGGAACCCGACTGCACGAATGTAAAATTGGTGTCACCTCATCAGCCCCCGAGGAAGGCTTCAGAAAGGTTCTGTGATATGCAAGAGTTGGACTTTTCAAAAGGGATAAAGCAGTCCCTAAAACACTTGTTCCTTGCTGCAGAAGATATATTCCACCCAACTGTGCACGATGACAGGGCAATGAAGTGACCTCTGTATTTATTACTGAGCAAAAACATCCTGTCCTTCCTGCGCAGGCTGGTGTGAGAAGAGGGAAGCAAGGGGAAGAGCCACAGAACCTCGCTCCTTCTGGCATTTTGTCATGCAGGAAAGGAAGACAGGTCAAGTTCTCATACCCACTCTCCTAAAGTCACACTCTAGCCACGTCCCACCAGCACACACTGCATGCAGTCAGTATTTCTGCTGCGAATTAAACACTGCAGGAGGTGAGGGCAGACCATCTGAGCACAAGGCAGGGCAGCAGGATTCAGGAAACAGGTTAGTTTAGGTCAAACACTCTTGTACCACAGCAGAAAATGAGCATGTCCCTGTGCCATAACCAGACAAGCAGATTTACCTGGAAGGCCTTTTGGTTTTGATTTCCTACTGGCATCAGCTTTGCTGCATCTTCATTAAATGCTTATAAGACTATGCTTTGCTGGTAATATTCAGAAGGGCAAGGGGTGAATATCCCTATCCACATCCTGCATTTTATTTTTGGCACAGAGGCTATTTAGAAGACACTATTGTCACTGACCATTGTTCTCTGCTCAGCAGAGCAGTCACAGGTCAAAATAGATTCAGCATGGGACAGATACACCTGCCTATCATCAGTGCTGTTTTAAAGAATTACATGACTCATGGAGTCTTCAATCAGGAACCTATTTTAAGCCTCAGTGTCATTAATTGGGAACAGTCTTCCCAGGCAAAACAGCAGACTTCTGCAAATGGTCAGGAAACACTGCAAGATGGAGCTGGTCAATCAGAAGCCATGTACAGTGAGATAAGCCTGAACACACTAAAAATAGAGCAAAACCAGGCCAGATTTGACCTTTCACTAGAACAAAGCTACTCTTTCTTCAAAGCTGTTAATGCTTTATCAGACCTAAGTCTGTTAAAGTCTTTAGCAATGGAATGTAGTAGAATGAAAAATCCAGGCCAATTTCTCTGCTTTACAAAGTCTGCCTCCTACTCAGGAAGCAAAACCAAGGCTGCTTCATAGTTACACAACAAAAAATCCATAACATTCATTTTTCAGACTTGACAACATAAAGGAAGACTTTTGAGGAGTAAGAGTTGAGGAATAACTAGTCTAAATATAAACAAGAAATGGCATACAAGTATTTGACTGACAGTTAATACACTTGGAAGATTTTTTTAAAAGGGACTGGACTAAGCAGAAGAAATATGCTGCAGTGAGAACCTTGCCACAGGGATCAATGAAGGCACCCTCACGAAAGGTCTTTAACATTGCAAAAGTTCCAAAAGCTACCAAATCCAAGATTTTTTTTTTCTATTACTTTTTTCCCCTTGTAACTACATAAAGAATTGAAATTCTATAAGCTTGGAGAATGTTTATATTCCACTTTGTATTCTCCAGAAAAGAGGATTAAAACTATTTCTCTATATGATTACATGGTTTATATGCATGAATTTTTATCACTAAATCTACTGAAGCAGAGCTAAGGGGAGGGGGTTCCTTAACATTTCCATTAATTTAATATCTGATCAAATTATTGTTAAAAATACCTTTCAAAACAACATTAAGTGTAAGCATTGAGATATAATCTAGACATTTCCTTTTTCATTGTAACACATGCACTAGGACTATTTAAAACAAGTAGTATCTGTATTATGTTCATAAAACATTAAGGATACACAATTCCTGTTTAAGTGAAGGGACTGTATTACCACTTGTTGAGAAAAACATATAATTTGGTTGAAAATTAGAACCGGGAGATTTTTTTACTTAGGCACATTTAATGTTTATGAAAAACTTAACTGCCTATTGATACCTTAAATTCTACCAAAATTTCCCATATATAAATAAAATTCACCACCACTTTGGTTCACCAAAGTCTGATCTTGGCAACATTCAAGAAAAGTTAAAACGTTGCTCATATTTCATGCAGTGATGCTGATTTTCCCCAGGCACTGGTAAGATGGTGAGATCAAAATCTGTTTGTTTTCCCATAAGGAAAGTACAACAGCTTGTTGTGTATTAAGTAGCATGTTTATTGAATTGCCATGGTACTTAGCTAAGAAAAGTGAAATGCTTTTTAAAATGAACTGGTTCTCATGTACTCTTTAATAATACTTAAGAATTGCTTTTTTAAAAAATATGTATGATAACCCATTAAACACTCCAGTATTTGGTTGATTCATGCAAAATTCTCCATTAAAAGTAGTTTTTCCTTATTTCTACAACACGGAAAAACAACGGGAGTTTGAATGAACTTGGTTCCTGCACAGACTGCTGATAAAGATTTGGAAGCAGCAAAAAGCGCAAGAGTTTCAATCCGACCTCATGCACTGATTAATCCCTTTGATCAGAACTACAGCTACCAGGTAAAGGTACCCAATTTTCAGTTTATAGAAGTTAATGAAAAAAACCCCTAATACTGATGTCTGTCAGCAGGCCTGTGGCAGAGTCAGTGTCTCATCACAGCAGCTCCTGCCTCAGGCAGTGCTAAGGACTCCAGGGCAGCCTGCCCAGGGCTGGCATCAACTATTGCCACGGAAACCACAAACTGTTTAATGGAGCTGCATTTTTTTGTTTCATTTAATGATCAGAGCACAAACTAGAAAGGAAAGTGTCACTGCTCTTGGTGGGCTTCAGATGGAAAACAGAGTATTTGGGAGCCTTTGCTAGAGGCTTGCCATGTCTCCACTGACACAGCTTGTAAATGCAAAGACTTGTAATGTTGAAACAAAAAGATCTCATTCTAAGCACCAGCAATGTCTCAAGTGCCTTTGCTGTGGAGACAAATTAATAATTACTGCCAGAAAACGCAAATTATTTAAATGGAAATACTAAACAATATTATCAAAAGGTTGTCTTTTAACATCTATTAATTTTGTTTGCATTTAAACCTAGTAAAATATTTTGTCCATTTCTGTTGTTCTTTCAACTGTTTTGTCAGGCCTATTCTAATCTGGAAAACTTGAAGGTCAATCATAACTATAGCTAATAATGGAAAGCTTTTTGACCAAATTTTCTATTCGAGAAAGTAAAAATTCTCCTTTCAATAATCGCTTGAAGCAGTTACTGTTTTAAAACAGAATAAAATACTGTGTAAAACAGGCACATAATTATTTTAGTTTTAAAACCTTTTATTTCAGATAAAGCATGCTGCTATATACAGAAAAAAATGTGGGTCAAAGCAAGAGCAACACAGAATGGGCAACATATTCCTTAAAACTTAAAAGATGCTTTTAAAAGCTTCAGTGCACCAATAGTATGATATATTCTTCTCACTCCTAAATCACCTCTAGCAAAATGTCATTTCCTCAGATTCTGAGCAACCCCAGCTACCTCTCACTTTTATATAATGATAAATTCAAGTTTTCAGCACAAAACTTCGAGCAATGGTTTCAGCAAATGACTTGTACCGGTACAATATATTGAAGAAATATAACTTAACATTGCTAGTATCTTATTTCAAACAGCATCATTCAACTATGCAAACTAAGTATGTTGTACATTTAGCAAAGTCTGGGCCAGTCAGTTTTCCTTTTCAACTTTCTTTCTCCTACTTCATTATCTTTACAGCAGTAAAAGTCAGTAAAAGTCTCATTCTTCTTCCCACTAAAGAAATTCTGTCAGCAACTTCCCTCTCATTTTCAGCTAAAGTCAGGAGACTACAACAGTGATATTTTCCTGTATACTGAAGTTTGCGATAGTAGAGGAATAAAGCTAAACTACTTTATAGTGAAGAACATGAACTGGGTGGCATCATCATTTTTAGTTGTGGTGACAGTGAATGGCTAACAGGCTAACACCAGAAACCTACAGAGCAAGGCCCAGCAGCGCGTGGGCCACGCTCGGGCTCTAACCCAGGACAGCAGTGAATGTTTGACTGGAACCCTGTCTCGTGTTTGCCCCCTGACCGTGGGCCTTTAACTTTTAACATTAAGGAGCTGCGCTGACAGGCCGTGATGCCAATTGCGCAATTTGGCAAAGCGTGGGCTGTTACGTTCCGTTTCAAACCTTTCCCTGTGGCATGAAGAAAGAGAGAGAGAGACAGAGAGACGGAGAGAGACACACACACACAGAAGAAAGAAAGGAGGGAGAAAGAAAGGGGTTAGGGACCATGGCTACCACTCCCCTGCCTTAGAACTAGGGCAATGGCAATTTATTTGGATTTTCTCCTCAGCTTTCAAATCAACACAGTGAAGGCTGGGTGATGCTTTTTGGACCACGTACCAAAGGTTTTGTAGTTGCTCTTTTCTGAGAAGTAACTTGATATAACTTCTTATTCTTTGATGTGTGCTTGGTATTACAGGGCTGCTTTTGCTAGAAATGCAGTGTAATCCCATTGTTTTCCTGCCAGCAGTTTCTCTTGGCTTTCCCCTCCCTCCCCACCGGCTGAGCAGTCAGTGAAAGTTAACTCATATGAGTGCGAAATGAATGCAGATATTGGCCATCCAGTAACACCTGGGCCAGCCCATAAATAATCCTGCTGTCCTTCCTGCGAGGACCATCGCCCAGAGGTTCCAGCAGTTTTGTCTCTAGCTTTTCTCAGCATTAGTGAGTATTAGTGTTGACATTTGCATAAACATTTCTGGTCATCAGTGTTACAAAGCAGAACAACATGGGATTTTCAAAGCAGAGTCCTGTGCAGCGTTGGCCACTTCCTGCCACCCCCAGCTCCCTCTGACTGCACACTGGGGCTGTCAAGCCATGTTGAGTACCTCTCAGAATTGAACCTTTTCTAGGCACTCTATTGTTTAAATTCAGGTTTTCTAAATCAAAAGGGGAAGAAGAAGGATGTGAGATGAGAGCACAGTCAAGAAGAAGCATATCAAACAGAATGGAAAATAAAATGTTCTTGTTATTTGCAAAATGTATTTGAGTCATCGCAAACAAGGTAATTTTTTCCTCATTATTTACACGCAAAACCCAAGATAATTAATTGTGTTAATTCAGTGGAACTTGAGAGTGAAACCAGCCAAACAGAAAAGAGCAGACTGGTTTTACTCCTCAGGCTGAAGAATGCACAAAACAATAAACAGAGTAAACGCCAACAAATTCACCGATATTTCTAAGTGTTCTGTTCACAAAAACAAACACAATGTCATGCAAGTAACACTACTAAAGGAGTCTTGAGGTATGACTTCTCAAACTATCTTTTATGCTTTTAAGTAATTAAAAGAGACAGAGTATTCCTAGCTGCAACTTCATGATGGCATTTTTTTCCAGTTAAACCAGAGTGTACCAGCTACAGCGGGGCTGACATGTAATTTAAGAATTCCCTTACTGCTTTCAAGATATTACCCCTCCATTCAAAGAAAAGGTATTCAGAAACATGTGTTTGGCTTGAAATGGATCCCATCTTTCCAGTAAATATTCCACAACAATCATCGCACCAGCAATGGAAAGTTTTCATAGCAAGTTATAATCTCATGTGTGCCTTCAAAATAGCAGCAACCTGAGCAGGGGACAGTCAAGCAATGCGCTCATTAATATTAACCAAAAGGAACATTCTGCCACTTGAAAATACCCAAGCTTCAGAGGTTCCTTTCAGACCATATGTCATAAAGTTTGAAGCAGCAATCTAAAAGTGACTATTTGAATGTAAAACAGTTCTACCAAAAATACGCCACGTGTATCATCCCCTGCTCCCCAGGTGTTCGGGGGAAACCTGATCGCCATTTCACGCAGTTCTTGCTGACTACACTGAAGAGCTGACACAATGAGACAGGAAAAAGCACCAGAGAGAGATTGCTCATGGCATGCCACGAGACCAAAATTCCCCACCCTCCAAAAATCCCTGGCAGTTTAGCTTTTGGAACATGAAGGATTTTTCCTGAACACCAGAAGGGGATTAATGCAACACTGAATCTGGCAAGACTCAGGTTCCACAGTTCCATGGAATCCTTTTGCTTTCAGGAACCCAGGAAACTTTCCCGAAGATCCCAAACTGTGGGCATGGAGAAAGGTGTGGTTATACAGGCTGTCTGGAGTAGATACTGGAGAGGACTTTCCACTCCATTATTGTGAAGGAAGAGTGGAATTCAAGCACAGAGTCTGTGTATCTGACATAGGTCCTTTCTTCGTTTACAAGGTCACAGGTGGCAGGAGCCTTCCCGAGGGATGAAACAGAAGGGGTCCAGTGGGCCCCACAGAGCAGTATATGATGGATGCATGCACAGCCAGGGATTCTGCTGCCACATCTCCAGTGGAGTGTGTTTAATGCATGAGGCAGGTACCAACCCACCCCAATGGGGCAGGCACTGTCAGTGAGGTAGGAAGGAGACCCCATTTCATCCCTCGCACCAGAGCTCACACCAGTTGCACTGTACTGTGTAACCACCCAGTATATGTTCCCTTGATCTATCACCAGTGAATGCCCTTGAGCCTGTTCAGCTGTGCCCAAACAGAGCCAGAACTGCCCTTGTGGAAAAAAAGGACAACACAGTGATACCTCAGAACTGCAGAAAACATGCAAAGCACAGCGTGTGTAGTCATGTACCTTGAGATAGAACGTCCAATTTACACATGTTGATGTGTTACTTACTAACAGTTATTGACAAGGTATCTGAGACCACCTAAAGTTTCCAGTATATTTTCCAATGCCACAGACTACACCTAGAAAGATTATTTCTTTAAAACAACATATTACTCTCAGATATGAATGGGGGACTCTTAAATTCAGCAAAAGGCTTTAAATCCCATCATAGTGAGGATTTGGATATGTGCTATTACATAAAAACAGATAACGCACAATGTATTTAATGAGAATTAGGCTTGCACACTTAAGGGAAGAAATAAATCCCTGTCAAGCCTGATGTTTGGGCACTCAGCCATGAACTTGGGTGAACTGCAATGAAAGGTTTATAGCCAACATCAACTGAAAGCACACTTGTATTCTCACAGGGAAGATGGGAGATTTCTTTCTCACTGATTCAACATTTGTAACTTGCACTGTGAACAAAAGCCCAGAACCTATCTACAGTAAAAAGAAAAAAGAAAAGGAGAAGAAGAAAAGGAGGTGGATTAGAGTAGCTCATGTGAAACAGGGATTTGAAGTATGCAAACAGAAAATAAGGCTTACATGAAGGATGCACTTGATTCAACTGCAGTTTTTAACCTCAATGTAAGAACCTCTAATACATCTATTTCCTGGCTATGCAGCATGATGATAGATCTTTAACTCCGTATTATATGTCTGAACATATCCGCCTTTCAAGTGGTTTTGATATATCATATGAAACGAATACATTTATCCACTAGCAAAAGCAGTCCTGTGCTTCCATATTCTACAAATTTGGGTCATATTTACTCCAAACAAAACATAAGCTAATGGTTATGGGTATGGATGGAAACAACTCCTTTACTGTACCATTTAAGGGGAGTCAAATGTCAGTCAGAGGGTCATCCAAATAAATTGCTCACAAATTTGAGTGCTATCACAACATTCTGTATTTTCATCCAGTTACACAACCAAGTAGTTCCACAGGGCTTGGAATTCATCACACTCACACATCCAGAGAAGTACAGGAATGTTGCATGAGCAAAGAGCTTTCAGATTTTAACACACACTCCAAGAATTTTGCACTGTCTTTGCTAAAAACGTGCTAATTTGTTATCCTGCTCATTCAAATGCCTCTCACAAATAGCATTTTAATTTTAGTGATTTTTAAGTAAACATATTAGAATATTTTAGGACAACAATATCATAAAGGAGGTTCACGTTAATGCCATTTTAAAACATTATTGAGTTATCAGGAAGGATAGAGCCATATTTTTCACAGAGAGCTGCCTACCTTGACCTCCTCAGGGCTTCTTCATCTGGATCTTGCACTGTAGACAAAAAATGTTTCACTTAAAAAAGGGAAAGAAATAAAGCAATTGGCTTTATGATGAAATCGTAAGTTCCTTAGAAACATATTAAAAGCCTATCTACAGGTGCACTCATGCTGACTTTGCAGCAGTGGAACCTGTAAGAACATCATGAAGAGGGGCAGTTCCCTAGAGAGAGGAAGGAGGATGTTAGGAGGAAAGTAGCTATTACAACTACTTTGTCATTCATTTATTAGCACTGTTTCACAGCTGTAGGCAATGATTCTACAGAGACCTCCTGCTGTTGTGCAGGAAAGCACAAGAGGCATCAGCAGCAGGTTCCTAGGAGGAGGAAATACTAAGTATTTTTCCCTGGTGTGGGAAAGGGCTCTGAACTTACTTATCTCTAGATCAAAAACAGCTGTGAGCTTAGCACCAGGTGGTCAGAAAAACATTTCCATAGGCAACAAGCAACAGAATTGCAGCTGTAGTGACCTTCACAGCAGATTTAGGTTTAGGTAACCGGGCTGATAGAACGGTAGATTCAATACAAATGGTAATCCATGATTTTTATTTATTTTTTTGATCTCCAGAACTCACTTCTATAAAGGAGTGTTAAAGAGACAACTTGTTTTTCATTTTTTATAATAAGTGGACAGCTTTGTATGTCCAGGCTGCTAGAGAACAAAAAATTGCACTGCAGAGATTTGATTTGTAAGTAGGAAGAACTACAGGGTCCCAAATGCTCTTTTACTGTACAGTCTGTTACAGTTTTATGGTGAGACCCCTGGCAGATCAAAGAATTTCCTTCACAAAGCATAAGGTGAGACCGTACACTTTGATTTCCTAGTTCGCTCAAGTTACATCCAGGATCTTATCCCTCACAGGCAACTATACGAGTCTGGACATAAGTCTTCCCTGAGTACCAGTGGCCAATACTGGGCAATGCATAAAGATGGAATCTAAAATCAGGATGAGAAGGATGATTTGTTATTCAACTTACTGTACTCCGTTCCAGTCATCTGCGCAAGGATGCGAAAGGACTTGGACTGCAGGTTGGCAGAGCGGCGGCTCCAGTCCTCGCTCTCGTCTTCAGGCTTGTTCTGAGTTTTAAGCACAGCCTGATACACTGGGGAGGCACTGTCTACGTGAGGGTCTTTAAGAGGGAGTGTACTGCAATTCAGAAAGTGAAATGTTGTGAAACAGCACATGGTGGCTTTCCTCCCAGCCTCTCTGGTCTCAGCTGACCCCCCAGACTAACAGCTATCTACAACATGGCTTTGGAATTACCACTTCTTAAAGAAATATATAGATCAGTTTTATCTTATGGCTCATTCTATCATTGAAATGGCCTGTTTATCATCAAATCTGCATATTCAAACCAGCATGAAAATGCTTGGAAATATCTGTTCATGATTCCTCAGCCTGTGAAGTCACAAGCCTACACTGGTTAGCATAACGTGTGGTGATGAAGGAGAGTATGCCAGGCAAAAACGTTTATTTCTATGAGCATTCTTGTCCCATATTTTTTCTTATAAAAATGACTTCATGTTGATACTGTTATGTCCTTAAATTACAGTGTTGGGCCAGTGTGCTTTAAGGCTGTAATTAGAAATAAACCCCATATTTCATTATAAAAGTAATGCAGTAGCCTTTTATAGCTTTTTCTAGCGATGATTTTTTGTCATACTCTGAATTAAACTTCCATCTTCCATAACTCTGACTTCGCTGTCTACTAAACCTGTGAAGCAAAAGTCTAGAGTTTTATTCAAGACTTGCATACCTATGTGGTATCTGAAATCTTTAACAACAGAATATATCTCAGAGTCTTACATCATGTCTAATTATCTCTCAAAGTGACAGATCCAGGAAAACACTTCCAATTGTGCACAACTAAAATCAAAGTTACAGAGGTCTTTAGCACAAGTAAGATATCCTCTCTGATTTATGATGCAAGCCAGAAACAGGCTTAGTAACTTAATAGTGCCTTTTTTTTTCTTCCCCCCTCCCTCTGAAAATAACTTCTGCATGGCATACAGTTAAAATTAACTATTAACAGATCTGCAGAAATATACACTGAGGGAATGATGGGTGCTTGGAGTAACTTGGCTCCATGGCTTCTCTACATACAAGGTCTATTTTTGAAGCAAGTGCTGTATTGAAACAGCTTTAACTTGCTGTTCCATAAAGAGCTTTGCAAGCAGCAAGCTCAACTTCAGAAAAACTAAGAAATGGTTCTGTTAAAAGTGAAGGGCCATTTGGTCCAACTGAGTCCCTGCCATAAAGCTCCAGAAGTAGCCCCCTGCTATAGAATTTTCTTTCTTGACTCAGGCTCAAAGTCAGGGTTCTCTAAGATACCATCGTGCAGAGAAACCCTACAGAGAAGTTGGGTCTGCTATTTGGAGGCCTGAGAGGAATCATGAAAAAGCCAAGAAGCATGTCTGACATTCCAAAATAACAATACAATAACATACACTGAGATGAAAAATATTACCAGGTAGTGCTTTAAATATCAGTATTTTCCAGATTACACACTCCTCTTCTTCAGCACTGTAAAATATAGTTTGACGGATTTGGACATAACAGTATGGGACGTGTTCTTCAGGTCACATCACAAGGGTCTCAGGAACATGGTGTGGGTTTATATGGACCCAAAAGCACCCACCTCTTTAGGAATATTTGGTTTTTATTGGAGGAGTATTTATGTACTTCATAACCCCTAATATATGCAAACTTTCTTGAGGACCCAGCACAGTACAAACCCCAGTTATGTTTTTTTCTTTTTTCAATGTTTCAGCACAATCATCTATGTGATGGAGTACAGCTTGGAACAAAGGGGAATTTAGAAAACACCCTGACTCTTCAGTTTACACTCAGCCACAAAACATACAAGTCATGTGAAAAAGTTTCTCGGTGTGGAAGATGCTCTGCAGGAGGAAGCAGCACTTTCCAGCTTCTCTTTCAGCCCATGTTTCCTAGACCACTATCCTTACAATATCTGAACACTGGCAGGTACATCAAGCATAACACAGGCATGTTTATTTGGGGAAGGGTGTGCCACCAGTGGCTTCCACTACTGTTGCTCCTTCTTCAGATGGAGGACGCAGAGAGAGCTGTAGTCTTCCTCTTCTGGCCTGTCACATATGGCTGAAGGGCTTGCTGAGGCAGGGAAGAAAGCATGGGAGCAAGTTCTGCTTTCTGCTGCCTTCATGCAGGAATAGTCTTTACATGGAAAAGAGATTCCCTGTAATATCAACAGTAACCAGCAACCCCCTCAGGGCCATTCTCCTGCTGCCTCTGGCATTTGGCTACGCTGAAAAGTTCTGTCACTGTAAAGGGTCTTGTTAATGTTCCCCAAAAGGTGACCCCATTTTCAAGTCCCCACAGGTGCTTTGCCCTGTACGACTGCTGCAGGTGACTTCCTGAACTGGGCCAATGGTGAACTTTATATCCCTGGACTGACTTTTTAATCTTGCTGAAGCTTAAAAAACTGCTGCACATGACATCAAATTTCCCAGGTGCAGACTGTTGTAGAGTGGATAATAAACCTTCGCTGATTTCAACCAGGGACCACTGTGGCAACAGCAGCATGCAAGTTCAAATTCCTTTGTTTAAATCCTCTTGCTGAAATGCTTTTTTCTTATATTGTGACCAATATACAAGAAAGCAGTTTAAGGGTTTATGTATAGATATGCCATTAACTCAAGGGGAGTTAAGAAACTACAGCTAAAGGCTGGCCCACAAATTTCACAGTAGCAATGTGTGGTATTAATAAGACATTAATAATCTTATGGTAGATGATTAAGGCAGGAAATGGAGCTTGGTGAATTAACCTTCCCTAGCAGAGTGAAACATACTCATGTAAATTGAACTAAATTAATGCAATACATTGGAATATTTCCAATCCTGCCTTTAATTCAACAGGCCTCTTTCTTTTTTTAAAAAATCATAATTATATTGTAGATGAGTAACTAGGACATCTGAGCCACTCAGTATGGAAGTGTAAAATAGAGCGCATTGCTGATTATGAGCATTTCATAAACCTAACTGTGACAGCTGATTCTTACAGACAGCCTAAAGATGCACATAACCATGTTAATACCTCTGTTATACCTCTTTGTAATTTAATTTCTTTCCATCTGGGTGTGGATATGCAGAAATATCATGCATCTTTAAGCATATTACTTTAAATTGATGTTACTGAAAAAAAAATTCTTCTCAAATGGGTTAGAGCTTTTGAAGGTTTTTGTACTACAGCCTAAGGTATTTTAGTAGGAGTCAATAAAAAGTGATCCCCCTTTTTCAAATCACCATATTAGTCTCACCATATTAACATGAAAACAACCTCTAAAGACAGTCAAACCTCTTTGAGTAAGTAGCAGTGGGGTATTTTTTTTTGAGTCCGTTATAAACAATGACTTACTATGTGAATAACTCCCTGGAGTCATTATTCATATTTAATTTAAGTAGATAATAGGTAAAAACTTAGGAACACTGCAGTATTTTACCCCTGGTTCAAACTTGCCATGAGACATTGTGACTTCTGATATTAGACTGATGAATAGAAGAGGTAAAAAATCCTCACAACCTAAAAACCAAACCAAAGGTCACATAGGCTGGTAAATATCCAGCCAAGTTGACTTACTGTAGAGGATACATAGGACTTTAGTTTCTATTATTGATTCTGCCAATCCATGCCTATGAAAGATGTGAACCATTATAAAGAACACAGAATGAATGAACTTCTTTCTTAATACTTGGCTAATTGGAAAGATGACTCTCCTCAACACCTGTGGAGACTCACTGAGTTATGGACAAAAACAACTAAAGGTATTGTTTGGGATTCATCATTAGGGAGGGCTGTGATGAACAACAATATTGATGCAAAAAGTTAGTGGAAAAATACAAAAAAGAGAGAAAAAATGGCCAGTAAAAGGGAGCACAAGCAAATACAGAACCCACCTTCGCTTTGAATAAGTCTGGAGCTAACACACTGAGAAGAAACTACATTAAAGTGCATTGCTATGCCTAGATTATGGTGTCTCATGAAAACAAGGCAAATTCTGTTTTGGGTAGAGAGACACCTGGTAAGAGAGAAACCTGGCTACATTCATGGCACATGTAATTTCAGTGAAGTTGTAACAATTCTGGATAAGTTAATCGGATAGATTCCCAGAAACGTGCATTGGAAAAGTAGAGTTATTAAAAATCAGTGGATTTTGCCATAGTCCAAAGGATATGTATAAAACACATGTATTGTATGTAAACTAGGGATAGGGAAAATACAGCAAAATGCTCCATTCTGAAGAATAAAACAGTAGCCAGTACTAAATATTTTGCGCTCTTCACATATCAATAAAAATGTCACTGCCTTTTCCTGTTATTTCCAAGCTATGCATATAATACAGTGGTTATTACAAAGCGTGGCCATCAGAAATGAAAAGCCATCCAATGTCATATACAGAGCACTAGATACAATTTTGTGGGGTTTACCAGTTCTAGGAGGAAATCAAAAAAGAACGATTAAGATAACCCTGACCATGGCAGGGGTTGGAACTACATGATCCTTAAGGCCCCTTCCAACGCAAACTATGCTATGATTTTCTAGCTATCCATCCTTTTAACTCCAAAACATGGAAGTGGTTTCAAACATTGTCTGATATGCATTTTTCATGTGTAATATACCCCAGAAAAAAAAGGCCAGGAAGAGCAATCATGTCATGCAGGCAGGGACTGTTGCACGTACCATGCAGAGAAAGAGCATTCCACACAAGGAAATGACCTTACCCAGCAAATTCTCCACCCTGGGCTTGTGCCTGGCCTGCAATAGCATCCATGATAGCATCCTGGGAATACATGCTGATCGGGGTGTTATACTGGGCGTGAATTATAGTAGCCTTGCCGCCAAGGCCCTTCACCTCAATGGGTTTGTGTGTAGACAGGGCAGAGTCCTTCAGGACATTGGGGTTGAAACGCTCCGTGAAGTCCGGGCTGGGTTATGCAAGAGTGAGATTCCACAGGGAAGGGAAGAAAGGAGAGAGGCGTGAAAGTTAGGTGAGAGAAGCACCACCAGCAGAGGAGCATGCATGTCTGTTCACGGCATCTCACCACCAAAGCTTCTGATCAGAGAACAGGAGACAACACAAGTACCAAGACATGGCTAAAAGCTGGCTGTGCTAAGGGATGACCTTTTTGTTTTGGCTCACAAATGTATAAAAGAGGAAAATAAAGGTGAAATAGCTGTCCTTGTATTAAAATATCATGACAGTCCCCTAAGTATTTATGTGATACTTACATATACTAAAATTCTGTGGTTACATGCATATATACCTGTGAGTGCGTAAAAACATACACACAGGTATATGCGCATGCCCATGGGACATACAGACATATTGCAGAGAATTCCAACTTTATTCACTGCATCCATTCATGCTTTGAGAAGGGTCTTACAAAGCACTAGGAAGAGCAGTGAGGTGAACAGACGTCAGGTCCTCCATTATTTAGAAGGTTCCAGTACTTTCTACCTGGACTATTAATCATAGTGAAATTTAGTACTTTCACCTTTTAATCTTCAAAGCTTTCCTCACAACGACTAAAACTCCCCAAAATTTAGTACAGTCAGCCCCAAGTGTTGCTACAGTATAATAAATGCTCAGCCTCAGCCCAAAATTCTCTACACTACAACAAATGGGACAACTGCATTTGGAAGAGGAGCTGCCATAGTTTCCAGTGGCTCCGTTTATGAGGTAGGACTTTTAATTGAGTGACTGAGCCCCAAGTGAATTAACTGAAGCTCCCGTTATATCACAATGAGCCAGTTTAATGTCAGGCTACAGCCAAAGAGTACTGGCTTCCTTGCAGGGCCAAGTTGTACATTGTTGTAGTCCAAGAGCTAGGACTGAGCATTGCCCAGAGGTTCAGTGACCAAGCTAAACCTCAGATGGCAGACACTGAAGTAGCTGTTCTTCTCTAACCTGTGGAGATCAGATGGATCTCTAGTTTGCTCTTCCTGTCTTGGCAGCAGTAGCAGGATACCAGCAGGATAGATTCCATACATTCACTAAACTGGACAAAACTGGGAATTCTGTCCTTTGGGAAATAATGGGTAATTCACAAATGTGTCATTTAGAAGTTAACTGAAAAGCTGGAAATTGATATATCTCCCCCTGCAAAAGAAATTCTGAAAAATGTAATCCCATTTGATTTGAACAATTTTCCTTTTCAGTTTAAGACATTACACTGGAAGTTTGTCAGCTAATGCTAAGTGTTTCTCTTTACACACACAATAGTGTGCCTGTTTGCAATGAATTAGCCCCAGAGGGGGAGAGTTAAAACTGAACCCTCAATCCAGCATGGAGGAAAAGGTAAAATCAAGTAAAGATGGCAGTCATCTGACTGAATCTTCCAGAGATTATCACAGGTGATGTGCCACCTCTGAACCCAGCCAGGGGACTCCACTATGTTTTCAGTCTTTTGTTTGGTGGGATGCCCTGACTGGAGGTGGACAGAGAGATACAATCACATACCACTGCAAATACTTGACAGAACACTGACAGCCACATGCTCAAGGAACAGACATGTCAATGCACATGCTGCATCACAGCCCCAGCCTTTAGTTACACACGTCAGCATTTTAAGGGAGGGAAGCCAAGAAGCTGCATTTGGCATTCAAAAACCTGAAAAACACCTTTTTACAAAGACATTTTCATATTTTAAATATATCTCCATTAACTATTCATCGACAATGACAACTTTATTACTGACATCATCTGTTGAATGTGCAGAGGCGTGCAGGTTGCTATACAGAGCATGAACATGCCTCACTACAACAATGTCTCTTTTCTTTGTAATACCCTAAATGATCATGTTGCCTAAAATGTGGACAAAAACAGTACATACAAACACACAGGTCCTCAAGATCTTGGATTTAGTGTTCTCTTTCCTCCACACTGTTGAAGGTATTGAAGACATTCTAAACCCAAGATCTGAGAAGATTGTGCGAATGAAAGGACAGAGGTTAAATACACCACCTTTAAAGATTAAAGTCCTAAGTAATTGGTTTCCAGCATTACAGAAATCAAAGCTGGTACTGTCAGAACAGCCTAAACTTCCCTAATTGTAGCAGCAAGAGTGATTTGGGCTTTCACTTGTGGTCTTTAAACAGTTTCAATGATGTCTTTCAAAGCCACATTACACAAAGGCAAAACTTCAACTAAATTTAACTGCAAACTAATAGAAAAAAGGACAGTTTTCTTTACAACTCTGGAGGTAAACAGAAGATTTTAGTGCTGGTAGGGGGTGCTGTGCTCTAGGACAAAGTGTCAGAGGTGAGGCTGCAGAGACAGAGGGAGCACCGCTGCAAAATGAATGGAATTTCTCCTAAGCTAGAAAAGGTTCTGCAAAAATAAATCCCAAAGCAACTAAGATGTAAAACACTCCTGCAATGTGACTTCGGCTCTCTACAATAATCATGTCAGAATAATTATCAATGTAAATTGGCTAGAGTTTATCACTCTGAAGGAGTTTCAGCATTTGAATGGCATCCCACCCACACCTCATTAAAACCAACTGAGAATGCCAGATCAGTGTAAATTATGTGCATTAAGTATTATTTCAACTTCATGTATTTTACTGCTTCTAACTTTGTATTGTTGGTTTAAATTTGAGATTTAACTATTAGGATTACTTATTTTATGCTGAATTTAACCCAGTCTCCAGAAATTTCTGGACAACGCTCAGTACAGGGACAGAAAGCAAGAGTTTAGAGACAATCCTCTGTCCTTAGGGAACTAAAGATGAAAACTGAGAACTCTGTGAATTTTCCTAAATAAAGTAGATCGATCACATTTTCAAATCAATAGTTATTTCTTGTTTGGGCAACACATTTACTAAGGTAAATTACTTTGAAGATTTTTTCCCATGTCAGTATCTCATACCAACCTAAACTTGAATTTCAACAGGGTGGGCCTTTGGAAATTAATTTACTGTTAAGGCTTAACAGACCTCACTAATAATACACTACAAAAAGCTCAGATAACGCTTGCCAAACTCTGAAGGCGTGAAGACTACTGAAAGATTTAAGAGTACTTCAAGCTGAACTGTCAAAACAAAAACTTCTGAAGGCCTTTACAAGAACTGAGCAGGCTGAGATGCCAACCCCATTTGCAGCATTAGAGCATCACCAAGAAACCCCAAACACACGGTGTGCTCGGAAGGGAGCACTGCTGGACGCCAGCAGCTGCACAAGATGCTGGCCATACCAAGCAGAGACTTAGAAAAACACTTCCACTTGCAAGCAGGCACAGCAGGAACACAGGGGTTCATGCTACCCCAGAAAGCACATCTTCACATACGCAGTGCAATACAAACATTTGGTACTTTATAGATGCGGTACTAACTTGGCAGGGGTGTTGGCTATGACCTAAAAGAAGAGAGAGAGAACAAACAACATCAAAACCAACCACACAGAAAAAAAGTCAATAGTTTTTAGAGTGCAAAGGGCAAAAGGTATTTATGAAAAGAGATTGCTACAGCTTTTTTCAGACCATCTACAAATAAGAACAAAATGTAAATGTACATCTAAAAACCCCAACATGATTAAGAAGGGAAAAAATGTAGGGATTACAGTTGATCCACTAGGATTTAGTGGGGTACTATAGCATTTTGGCTGACCCTTGAACATAATTTTATTGCCGTACATCCCTAAAAGTACTACTATCAAAGTGTATGGGGGAGGGAGCAGAGGGAAGAAAGAAGGATTTACACAGTATATTCTCATCTGAAAATAGCATATGAGTGGTAGAAGTTATATTTTTCCCTCCAATACTAAATGTTCAGAGATGAAGTCCATTCTCCTCAGGCCACCCTCAAGAACTGGTTTTGCAAGATTGATTTTTTGGTCTTTTACATGCTAGAGAATATCCAAAAAATATATTGGTAGGTGTTTTAAATCTAAGACTAAGGAAAATACCTTTGTATTTAGCAAAGCACTGGCCTAAATCTGACTGTACCTATATTATTCCAACAGTGGTGTAAGCCAATTAACTTCAGAATAGTCATTCCTAATTTTATTCCACGTGAGATGAAGCAAGCTGTGCATGATGTGGGTTTTTTTGGATATTAGTGTCAGGATATTTTATTCCATCTGGTATGTGTACAGTGTGAAAAAAACATATGTTCATGCTACATTCCTGCTTCGCTGCATAAACAAGCGACAGAGGCTTGCACAGTAATTCTAAAGTGGCATAAAAAAGGCCGAGGCTGGGAGCGATGAACAGGGTGCTCAGACTGTACCGTGGTGTATTTGCTAATAAACCTTCCTGGTGGTTGCACAAACAGCAGTAACAGGCTATGACGTTTATGCACAAAATACCCACATTTTGCTCTTTTCGTGGTTGAAGACTAATTCATCATATTTTAGGCAAAATAAAGAGGAGGAGACCCAGAACCACTTAATAAACTTTTCTTCTTACTTAGCTGCAAAGGATGCTGTTGGCAGAACTGGACACTGAACCTTTCAACTTGCCACTGTGAGATTTCTGTACCCAGGACAAATACAAAATACTGGACAGCAAAGTTATACTGGCAGAGTGACATTCCAAGCGGATTTGTCTCCTTCTGCTTTTGCCTTGCAGAACCTCTGATGTTACTGCTTCTTTCTACATACTGTCCCTTTGCCTTGGCTCAATCAACAGCCTTTTTCATGATCAAAAATGAGCCAAAGCTGCAGTAAAGGCTTTGCACATGTGCATTTCCATGGTAAAGAAACCACAGATCCCCTTCGACAGCTACTGGTCAGATAAAAACCCTACATTAAGCCAAATACATCAGTCTGTTACAGGAACCAGTAGAGATATACAGGAACAAGCTGCAGCCTATAAGCACATCAGTGATCCTATATCCATTTTAGGTGTATTCAGGACAGCTGGGCATTCATTTACAGTGAAGCACAGTGTAACAGTCCAAGTTTCTGACCAATCTAAGCCTCTGTCTTACACAAAATAATATTTTAAAGGCAGAACTACCATCCCTAATATACACCTTTATTAGAAGAATAATCTTTGAACATATTTTTGTACACAAACATAAAATAATTATGTGCACACACTAAGAACAGCTCAACAGTCACATCCCAGTGAAGCTTTTTGAGATGTGACAAAGTTACTATAGCTTCCTTCAAAAAGAGTAAATTTTCGCTTCTCCTTATGTTCAGTGTGTGATGAGAAAATTCCGCCCAGTTCAGAGCCACACATTAGTTTGATTCCAAATATGGACATGTATGAAACACCCAAGTTGCTGCTCACAGAGGTCACACAGTAACCAAAACCACCTGGCACATACTCGTGGGACAGGTATTTACTGCCCTTGACCTACAATGTGAAAAATAACTTACACCGGAATGAAAAAGATCCACATGTTACAAACTATGACTCACTCTTCATATTTATTAATACTCTCCAGAGCTTCCAGCACGTCACATTCCATGCTCTTAACAGGCCACCACTTTTTCACCCTGGGCCAAGGTGATAAAGCTTTAATGTAGAGTGTATCAGAGAGAGATATGCTTTGTCATTCTTCACAGGTCAAGGAAATAATCTCAAAATTAATTTTAACTCCTTGACAGAATTTTCCAAAGGGTTTAGCTAAACATCTAGCAGCAATTCACACAATTAAATTTAAATCATTTGGCAAAAAGGACATGGAATTGAAATAGGAAATATACCTTAAGATTACCCCCCAAACCTGATTTTTTCCAGCAGGTTTTACCATCCTAAGCATGTGCTCATGAATTCACAGTTTTGGAGCACCATAATATCACAATGTTTACACAGCACCTCCTGCTGTACTACATGATAAGAATGTCCCCAGCAAAGTCCAGAGCAGATCTGGCAGAACTCACAGTTCTTTGCTTCTGCTTCTTTCCCATCTATCCACTATGAGATTGAGACTAGGGATGATACCAGCTTCCAAAGTAGTTACAGGTTCTCTGTGCTATTCTCCAGAGAGCAGAAGGCGAGATGCCTCTCACTCCATGGGGCACAGTCAAATGGGAGTGGGAATGGCAGCACTCTCGAGCTCTGAATTTTCTCCGTGTGTAAACAGAGATCTCAGAGGAGTTACCCGAGAAGAAACATTTACCAGGCTCTTCGATACTTTCAGAATGCTCCTGGGCCACAGAATAAAGGCTGATCTTTAAATTTTCTTATTTGTTCATCTGTACTACAGATATTACAGGCAGACAAACAGCAATTCCCTAAAATTTTGCTCAAACTAAAGAAAAAATAAAAATCTCATGATTATTCTAATGTAGAACTTCCTAATTCAGGGCACTGCCACAGGCATGCACTAAATGTGCACATATAAAAGGGACATAAAACATGGAAAAGCAGCAGAGTGAAGACGGGCAAGTGTTTTCTGCAAGTACACCTTTTTTGCATCCCATAATCACTGTCATGTCATACAGTCCTACTGAAATGCCCTCTGGCATGAAAAGAAAGGCTCCCATTAACTCTGGTGAGTGATGGATGCAGCTGCATCATAGTTCTCCTAACAAAGAGTCACAACGCTGAGCCATCCCAAAGACAGCCACTTCACCCTCACACCCTCGCAGATGTTAAGGAGGGTTGTGAAGACGGTGGGAAAAAGACAGCAAGATATACTCCCAGGAAACTTCGCATATTGAAATAAGGATTGGGATTCTTCAAGAAAACTGTAAATTAAGAGAGTAGCATTCTGAGATTTATTTTGCTGATCTTGCTTACTAACTAATTATTTTCTTTTAAACAGTAATTGCTTTTCTTAATTATCCAGTATGAGAAAGGAGGATAGGATTTTTGCAGTTAACTTAATTAGGATTGTTAATGCCGAGTCCTCAAGAGAGTTGCAATGAATCATTTAAACTGCCTGAATCATCTAGAACATGTATTTATGCTCTTTTATAAGGATAAAATATCCTTACTTTGCTACAGCTTAAAACCCCTTGGTTTTACTCTTGCAAAGAGCTCCAGGAAAGGGATGTACTTGAAGATTTGAATTTGCTATCAGACCTCGAATTGCCTGAATTTTCTAGTTTTCCATATATAGCCAAGTCCATAGTGTCAAAAGTACACTTTTCCCAATTTTCATAGTAAGAAATTTATCTTCATTAAAAAAAAACCCAAACCACAAGTAAACTACAAAATTACATTTGTTTGCCAATTAATACATGAAGGCAGAACCATTAGGAAAACCTGTTTCTTACTGCTTTCTCAAGCACTGCAGTCCAAGCTCCTCACTTTTACAAACCTACTGACAAAGCAGTTGATCTGCAATTGAGTAATGTGTAAAACCCTGACAGCAAAGGGATCAAACTGTCTGGAGCTCATTCCTTGTTACATACAAGTTAACAGCAAAGCTAACAAGACAATGTTCAAACCAGAGGATTCAAAATATTGCAATTTTGACTCATTTTGCACAGGAAAGCCAATACACTAAGGCAGGAATTGCAGCAGGACATTCCAGTAGCTGAGCATGTCAGATTTGCTGGTCAAAGCCATTTCTCTTCAGCAGAGTACCAAAGATCAGATCTGGTTTTTGGCAGCTGCTGCAATGGCCAACAGCAATACTCAGTTCTACAGGAGTACAGGCATTAGTTAAAAACTGCTGAGCGCCAGAACTCTGAGATGGTCACAATTACTGCAGTCCTAGTGTTGCTCCTCACACTCTGGTGACTATTGCCAATCCATGTTGCACTTCAGATACCAAAGACCAAGAGTTATTCTGCAGTGATAATGTGGATATGTCTTGGGGACTACTGGAAAATTTAATGTTTATTCCAGACCTTAGTAATGATTACCAGACAAATGCACAATAGGGCAGGTGCCATTACACTCATTTTTCAGCAAATTAATTGCTTATTGAAATATTAAATATGTTACCTACCCTCTAGGAAGTCCACCTTCTGAAGCCCTTCTGTTGAGACTTAGTTTATGCATCTCAGCCATTTCCCTGAGAGTCTCTGCTGAGTAAAGGCCAATGGGGTTGTTATACTGCCTCGCAGGGCTCAGCTGGCGGGCAGGGCTACTGCCACCAGCCAGCCCAGGGCTCGCTTTGGAACCCAGAGAGCTCTTGGCAGGCGACATGTCAGGAGTCCCAGACTGAGAGGACATGGAAGAGCTAACTGTGGTGGTCTTTAAGTAGGAAGAACTATTTGAAAAGCTGATCTCTTGCTGGTTGAGGTAGCCTGAAAACGTTCCATTGGTTGCTAAAACACTACCCACAGGCCCAGCCGCCGTGTTAGTTAGAGGGCTGAAGGTTGTTCTGCTGCCATTCATTTCCCAGGCAGGTTCCTGTAGTAGCAAACATGCAGGCCAAGAAAAGAAAAAAAAAAAAAAAAAAGCAATCATAGAACACATGCAAAAACATCTGCAACTACTGCTTTAAACATATTGATAAACTTGCAATAAATAGATTGAGGGCAAAGCATTAAAACTTTCAGGGAAGATTTTCAACAAAAAAATGCATTCTTTCCAAATAACAGAAGCAAAACATACTCAGGCATTTTTTTACAGGGTTTTAGTTGAAATCAACAAAGAAAGCTTAACATTAAAAGAGCATTTGCTACTAGTCAACCTCACAGCAATGATTTTATATAAACACAACACTGCCCATTCATTTCTAGTATAATTAAAAATGTCTTGATGTCAGAATCATTTTAGATAATATACAGTCATAAAAGTCAATGCCATTATGAGAAATACATAATGATTCTAAACCACACCATTCTATTTTCCAGGGGTGCACTCCCAGCCACAGAAGCTCACACGCTGCCCTGCTCTCCTGGGCTCTGGTTCATGCTCATCAGGCCATGCAGCAGGGTTAGCAGACACACCAACAGGGCTCGAGCACAGGCACTGCTCCACAGAGAAAATCCCTCTGTGCAGGTCAGTCCTGCAGGATTTCCACTTGAAGGAACACGTGCATGAGTATGTAGAGGATGTGTGTATGATCCTACAGTCACATCCCAGATAACATTCCTGACTAGGACAGCAGGGTGCAAGTCACAAGATTGTCTCCTACAGTAGCTATACCCATAGAAGTCTGTGCTGGTGCTCAAATTAGAAACAATCTACCAAAAACTCATCCAGGAAAAAAGCAGTCCTACACTTCAGCTTCATAGAAGATTCACTATTAGTGCAGCTAAATGAAACCAAAATAAAAGGTAATATCAAAAAAGAAAAATCATGCTTTTACAGCAGCATAATGCAGGACATGAGTTGTACGAGTTCTGAGGCACGTTCACATATAACTCCTGTGCTCATGTTGGCTAAAAATACCTTGTCACTGCTTCAAGCTCCTTCTGGTGCCACACATAGGCCTGAAGGGCACTCAGCACCCTGTGGGAAGCACAGAGCACCATTAGGGCCAAAGTGCCTCATTGCCTTCCAGCTACTGGCAGGGCATAGTGACCACAGCTCTGTATTTTTGAAAGTCTGCCTACCCGCACTATGGACAATCTTGTTAAAGAGAAATACAAAATTCATGTTCAGCTTGGCACTTTGTACCTTTGCTCTCGGTTTTCTTATTCTTTCACTTCTAAAGGCTTGATGACTGGAACACAAATAGCTGGATTCTGATATCAATTATCTTTAACATCTCTTTTTAATGTTTGCCTTTTTAGCACCCTGAATGCTGGAAATCATTAGCACCTTTAAAAATAATTAATATAGCTTCAAAAGCTGTTTTTATCTTCACTTTTCTTTGTCTGTAATTATGTGCTTCGCATTAAAAAAAAAAGTCTATAGCTGAGGTATCCAACAAGCAGTTTGAATGCCTGGCAATCTACAGATTTTTCTAGAGTCATGATATTCTAGTTTATTTCAGAAGCTCCCAGCTCCAGCCTAACTTGGGCTACATTGCTTTTGTTACAGGAAAAGGATCATTCCAGCCTCTCCCTCTGGACCTGGATCTCCTGCAGCCGTAAGCAGGACCCAGATGCTCACATCTGTGAGGCCCACCAGGAGTGCTGGCTGCCCACTGCAGTCCAGCTCAGGGGACAGGGACAGGAGGGGACACGATCTCGAAGAGGGAATGGAGCCCACAGTCTGGTCTCAATGAAATCCAGTTCAAGAGCAGGTGATGGCCTGCAGTGACATTTTGCCTCATTGGGGCTGGCACTTTAATTGCCATCTTTAACATCGTACACTCATCTTCCCCATAGCCTGGCATCAAACATAGGCCTGAGAATAATTTGGCCTCTGGTCTTATGCTTTTGCTAGTATTGGTTACCATTAATATAGTTTACTAATTTTGATATTAAAGTTCACTAGAAAAATATTTGTTATCCTCTTGGATTTTTATATAATACACATATAAAAGTTTGGGAAGCATGCGTTTGGAAAAAATGATAATATGGCCTGATTAATTAAAATGTATTGAAAAAAATCCCTAAAGGTCTAAGGATATGATTAATCATAACAAACACATTAAAGACGTTTTGAATCAAAAATAAGGCAGATAAAAGGAACTGAGACAATTTTTCTTAGTAATAAAAAGCAAGAGATTTTAGCTGGCATTAATAGCTGCCTGAGGCTGTAGAAACAGATAATCCTAAAAGCGTTTTTTTTTTCAGACTATGCCTTTTAAAATAAATACATTTGAAATACATACTTTGGTCACTGTATACTGACATGGAAAACAGCAAACAGCCACCCTCTCAGTGGACTATTGAAAAGCTTCCAGGTATCACTAAACAAACAGAAAACAGGAGTCCTCTCTAAAAATGTGTTGAAAAAGAAGGACAAATGTACAAGGCCTTGTTCAAAAATGAAGTAATCACTTGTGCAAACAAGTTTTACGTGTCAACAAAGGACAAAATTATTAAACAAAAGATACAGAGGCAAGAGAAAAGAAGAAAGACATGCCAGAGTTATATTTGTTTGTTACCCTGAAAACTCTGTGGCTTTTAGTTAACTCTGAACCTCCTTCCTAAACCCTGTAATAAAAAGGGCCTGAAAGGAGAGCTGAGCAAAAAGTATCAGTTTCAACTGCTAATGAGAGAAATGCTGGATATTTTTTTAATTCTAGTGCATTTTCAAAGTTTTGGTGTTACTCAACAGTAACAGTAGGCAAAGGGAAAATTATAGGATAGCTGTAAAAAAGGATGGTTGAGGATTTCAACACCTTTATGACACAAATGACATTTGTTTCACTCCTCAAAGAATTTCTAGCTGGAACACCAGCACACTGGTAACTCAGCACTAGAATTCCTAAGAACCTGGTCATGCCAGGTTAGCTTTCTCATTTGGAGTTCATATTCTTGGTACTTTTAAGGTCGTCATTTTCCCTGTGTTGGGGGGGAGGAGTGCTAGGAAAGGGATGCAACAGGAAGTGTCTAAGAGAGCAGCTCTGTAACTTCTTCGAAGGAATTACTGCCCAGTCACCAGCATATTCAGCTCTTTCCTTTCGTGACTGACAAAGTCTCTCATTCAGTTTATTCCTGGTAGGATAGTTTAGAATATTTTTTTTCTCCCGTCCAGTGGCAAAGCCAGATCAATGCAGCATTTCTGAAACATTTCTGTCGGTGAGGGGCAAATTTCTAACAGTGAGCAGCAGCACAGCTTTCGGCATCGCATCACATGGAACGCAGCCAAGAGTAACAAGCGTTCCCCTGTTTCCCATGCCCGATCCCACTCTGTTTCAGTTCCTGCGGCTGGAAAAGCGAGCTGACATTTCCAGCTACGGAGTGCGATGCTACCCCTGCAGCCGACCAGAAGAGGAGGCTCTGACACTGAGCAAGGGGCTTCCCTCGAGAGCGGTGCCGGGATCGGGGGCAATCCCTGACTGCAGGAGGAAACCTGCCTGTGCATTTCCCAGCGAAACGTCAGCGAATGAGCTCAAACCTGATAAATGGAGAGGAGCTTCATTATGAAACATTATTATTCTTTCCCTTATATATAAAGTTGCTATGAAAGGGAAAGGCTACTTCTTATGAATCAGAGAAGTGAGAAAAATTTATATTGGAAGACAACACCACATTTTGCAGGTCCTCTTCCTTTGGCAGGTCATTTTCTATTTATCTATTGCTTTGACCCTACAGTTGTTACCTTTTGCACTTCTGGGAGAATGATTTTAACAGTATACTAATTTGACCACCCAACATGCCCAAGAAGCAGTTGTTGCTTCTACACTTTTTATGGAAAGAAGGTAAAGGAAGCACCACATCACTAAATGACTCTGCTGAAAGACATTCAACATACTGCTTTTGGCTAAGCCAGTTCTTCCACCCTATGCTTTACTTAAAAAGTCAATCATCTCTTCATCTATTTTCTCTTAACCACATAGGTTCCCAAATACAGCAGAAACAAGTCACAAGGATTACAAGATCCTCACTGGGGCTCCAAAATAAGTGTGTTCAGTACTATTTCATAAACAGCACAACACATAGCCACACTTTTAAAATTAAAGAGGCTGTCAATACCTTCACTCAAAGCGACAGGTGGTAAAGCTATGCTTAGCCTTAAAGCTTCAGCCTGAACGTCTTGAACTGCACTGAGCTGAATCTTCACCTCTGTTGTGCCACTCCTGAAGAGCTGTGGCAATCACTGACTGCTGGTGGCTTGGTTTCAGTCCTTGGACTCATGTTTACTCTGGCTATTATTTGAATGCTTTCAACATTAGCTATGCCCTTTCTTCTATTGATGCCACACCTGTGCAAAAGACTTGACTAAATCTTTTGACTAAATCAGAAAGACTGACTAAACTAAATGAATATTGTTTACAGTTTGAGATTAATGTCAGGTAAGGACATAGTGAAACTGCAAATCAATCAAACTTGTATTTCCAATAATAGCCCTACAGCTGAGTTGATGCCATACTTACGGTTGCAGAACCTGTGTCATTTGTAATATTGTTCAGCTATGTGAAAGAATGACTGATCTTTGTCAAAGAAGGTATGCTTGTTTCCTTAAAACACAGTCAAAGAAGAAATGCATGCTTGAAAAATTAGTGGAAGCCGCAATCAGATCAGCAATAATGTACAAGAGAATTTAGGGTTTAAACTAAACACTGAACTTGCACATGCAGATTGTTTAGCTAACACTGGCATGCCTTAACCTTAACCAGAGAAGGACGAGAAAAAACTTCTCTTGATGTTTGAGATGACACTGTCACAACTGTCTTGTAATGCAGTTTTTTGCTGGGTTTTATTGAAATACAATTAAATTTGCTTCATCTGAGCCATCAGTCTAAACACTGTCAAGCAATGATGTGAAGGTGGCAGCTTCTGCCTATGTGTCACAGAATCCTTCATTTCTTTAGGGATACTTTTACTGAAAATAATAAAGGGACAAGCAAAGAAACCCTGATTTTTCAAGTATATTTCTGTACTATAGCTTACTGCAACATTACCATACTACTGTTTATCAGTAAAGATTTTTTTTCTGGATTTTGAGACTTCTCTGATGGTTCAATGCCTTTGTTCCCTTCCAAATTATCCCCAGAGAAGAATTCTTCATTTAAAAATGACTTCCGTCTGCTAATGTAGACTAGTGACATACATGTCCCTCCTCTTGAGCTGGAGAGGGTCCCCCGCTCCAGCACTCTACTGCTACCTCCTCCCTCTGGGCCAAAGACCCTACAGCTAAGATACTTCTGAAGAGACACCACATACCCCTATATCCCACCATACCTTCTCCTGGATGCCACCCTTTTCCTCCAGAGAGGTTCCAGTAGTTATCTTTTCCAGCTCCAGTACTGCCTGTAGCCCATACAGAACCGGCTGCCTCCAACAGCCCCTGCAAGTCTTTCCTAAGCACTGATGCACAGAATTCTCAAAGTGTGAGACAGCAAGCTCCTGAAAATGGGTTGAGTCCCTTGATTCTCATCTCTCCCTGAAGGGTTAGAATAGGGCATGTAAAGTGTCTTTATGGCTTTCATGCCATAGGCTCTTTTAGGACCTTCAAGAAAACCCTACAGTGGAGAAGAGTTAACTTTTTATACTGTAGGTAGTTAAGGGAGAAAAATGGTTTGTGTGGTTTAATTAAAAAAAAAAAATCCATAATTTTTGTTCCAGGAATTTCAAAGTACTATTTGGTGACTCTTCCAGTAACTTTCTCCAAAGTAAATTTTATATAATCATGACATAAGCAGAAACAACTCTGAGCAAGATAAACTCTTAATTTTGTCTTCCCTTGCCAAAACATTTACAAGATCCGGTCTGAAATAACATTTTTGTCTCAACCACTAAATGGTCAGTCAGGTTAATTTAAAATTTCACAAAATAAAATTGAATCAAATGATTCTGCTGAAGTGCATTCTCTTCTGTTAGTTTGAACATATTCCCAGTAGTTTCAGGAATGATGTTACCTTCTGTGCTCTGAATTTGGAAGGCATAGAGCTTATAAAAATTACTTAAAATTGATCTGTGGATGTCAGAACTGCCAAAAAGAGTAGAGCATCATTAGTTCCCCATGTATTTTGATCTTCAGTGTTTCTTATTTTTACTGCATGCTAGGGATGAAACTGGCACTGACAGAAGGGATAAGCTGCAGCAATGGAGGCTTTACCTCCTCTTCATTTAACTAATGAAATATGTCAGCAATATAAACATCCTACCAGTGCCTGAGCCTGAGGGTACATACACCATCCTTCTGGTATCCTTGCTCCTCAGTGTCTCCAAAGATACAAAAGATGAGTTGCCAGGTACAGTCAATGAATGCTGTTTATTCTAAAATGAACATTTATTCCATGAAAGATGATGAGCCCTGACAACAGAAACCAAGCCATCCATTCCCTCTGCCACTTGCTGTTATTGATTAAATTGACTTATCCTCTTTATTCCTTATTCTCATTTCTTCCGAATACTGTGACAAGGGTGCAATATGATGCAAGCTTTCAAAAGCCCTCATGTCCATTTTCCAAATCAGCGTCTTTTCAGTTGTAGTCAGGATTTGGATAGACTGAGGTACAGTCTAATGCTTTTCCCCCCAATAATCTACAAAAGCAAATGTATGTTTTGAGAAGCTTTAGTAGCCTCTTGCAGCCTAAATGCAAACAAGATGCTCAGAAGAGGTTAGACAAAAATCACATCAGAGGCTGGCTGGATGCTTTGGTCCTGCTAATCAAAAATTAGCAAAACACAGATCACCAATACATTGCACTGCAGCAGTTTTGCTGCCTGTGCATTCAATGTTTACTTATTTGGGGCAGGCAAAAGCTATTTCCTGAAGTAGACATTACCTTCACCTTGGCAGATAAAAGTCATTCATTTTGGCTGAGAACGTGTCGCTTACCTTCTGGTGGGGAATTACAGCCCTGGGAGAGTCAATTCTGGGAGCTGTGGTTGAAACTGGCACTGGACGTTTAGATCTGGGGATCAAAAATTAAAAAAAGAGGAAAAAGATGAGCAATCTGGACTCCTATTTTTCAGCTCTACTTTCTTGCCAAAATGCTGCTTCACTAGGAGTGAAAGTTCAGCATAGCCTAGACTTTTTCTATCAATCATCATGTTTTCTCTACCTCCTCATTTACAAAGGTCTTACATACGAGAAAGAGTTCGAGAAAGTTTGGCAGTGATGAAAATCCACCAGCTATGGAGGCAGCCTCTCACTTGGGAGATCATCTGTTTTCCAGTACCTTGTGACAAACTGTTTTCAGAGACGAGAATCAGCCACAACTAGATAAATTCGGGTTTGGGCAGCACTCTGGGAAAAGGGGCTTAGCAGTGTTTTAATACACAGAGGCTAAACTTCAGTGCTGAGGCATCAAGATCAAATCCTTACAAGATAATTATTTAATGGTTTAAACTGTAGACCAACTGCAATTATTTAAACCTCTCTGCAGGAAGAAACACAGGCTTCATCGCAGATGATTTAGTTTCACAAGGAGCAGAACACTACTGAATTAGCTACTCCAGATGCCTGACTTTCCACCTGTATTTGACAAATATACGGCTTGATCATTTAAAAACAAAAAATAAATGACATTAAAATGCTTTCAAAACACACAATTTGCCATTTCATTGGTAAACAACCAAGAAAGCAGTGACATATTAACTGAAGCACTTCTAGGATGCTCGGGTAAGTGACAACATGTTTCTGGGAGATGGGAGAATCTGCGAAGTGCTGAACATTCCACTGAAGTCTTTGCAGCACACACAGGATTACCAAAGAAAATTAAAAGGCAAAAATAGTGAAAAGAATCAGAATTATACAAGTGCCGTCCCATTGCCAACCTACAAATCAGGACTATGTCTCAAATTCTACTCTTGAAAAAGTACATTTCAAAATTAGGACAGGTACAAAAGTGAAATTAAAATACTTAAAAGCTTACAAATCAAGCAGAAGTGACAGACATTTGGAATTGTTTATTTTGGACAACAGATGAATAAGGCTTAGAAAATAATGAAAGGTAGAAAAGGGAAATAAAGCTACACTCATGGACATTAAATGAAATGGAGAAGACAACACATATAAAATTGATAAAGGCAAACATCTCTTCCTAGAGCACTTGATTAACCTGAGGTGAAACTCATTGTTACAATATATCATTGAGACTATAAGAACAGCAGGATATCAGAAAGGATGCGATAGTTATATTTACAACAAAAGTCCCATGAGCTGCTTTAGACTGGGTACAACAAATAAACATACAGATTCTCATTTTTCATGGTACAACTTAAGGCTGGTGGGGGAAGACCTTCTATGTTAGGTTCATTATTTCCTTCCTGAGGGCCCTGTTGCACTTTCCTCTGAAACACGTCCCAGTGGCACCTCTCGGAGAGGGAAGGCTGAGCCAGGCAAGAGCTGGGCTCATCCCCTGTGGCAGTCCCCACACAAGTGCCAGGCTTCACAATGAGCTCTGCCTTTAGTTTTCACTGCCACACAACATGTTCCCATAAATAGGAGTAAACAAACAAACAAAAGACTGTCCTAGTGAAGTTAGAGGCAGGTCAAAGAAACAACATAGTCTTGTTCCAAAAACAGGACAGGAACTTGAACAGGAACTCTATTGTATCAGAGGCTGCGATTCTTATAGACCTGAATCTGGACACATGTCCAAGGACCACTGGTTTCTCTATACATAATTCCTAATTGGACACACAAACCACGCATGTCAGTAAACATTACTCATCACTTTAGAAATGGGATTTCTGTTCCAGGTGTTACAGCTTTCCTTCCGTGCATATCACCCTGACGTGTGCAGAAGGTTCCTAGCATAGTCCAACTATTCCACAGAGACTTCAGGCCAGCTGAAGTCTACCCCACACAAAAGACCACAGAGGAGAAGACACTAATCCTTACAGAAACTAGAAGATTTCCGCACAGAAGGTATGGAAATGTTGCTGCTCTGAGAGCTGAAAGCAAAGCTGATGTAATAGATGCCTACCTCACAGCCAGATCCCGTGAAAATGAGCAGTCTGAGGAGACAGTGAAAACTGGCATTTTGTTAAACAATGTGTAATTAACCTGTGAAATTCACTGACAAAGCATTCCTGAAACAACAGGCTAGAGAATTGTTAAAGGTGCTAACATCAATACTTACAATTGAAATATATCACAATATACTCCCTAAGACATAATTATCTGAGAAAAATATAGCTTCAAGTTCTACATTCCAGAGCTAACCACTAACTGCCTAGAACGAACTTTCCTCAGGCAAATTACTAACTGATCATCCCTCCTGAATAAGTGCCGTCCCCTTCCTCCAACTATTTCAGCTCAAAAAGAGAGACAATAAATCATATTCGTGAGGCACGCACATGTGTCATTAAAGACAGCAAAAAAAGAGGGGAAAAAACCCAATCAACTGCAGCTCATAACACAGAGCTGCTGAAAACTGACAGTGACAATTTAGGAACAAAGATTTAGGGAAGACCCTGACCGTCTCTCCAGTGGTGTCATTTCCAAGTGCACCCAGTTATTTCTGCGAGGTGTCCCCCTGCTCTGCCCACTGATCACAAATTTTAGGGCCAGAGTTGCACAGCACTGCAAGTGTGGGGTGTCATGTATAGAGGTGCAAACACCACCATACTCCATAGTTGATGTGTAACTGGAAAATAGTTGTATTGAAGCAAAACAATTGATTTACCAGACTATTCCATCACTTCTGATGTTTATTGTATAGCTTTTTTCACTCATTGCCTGACCACAGAAGATGATGTTAAAAAAAGCTGCTGATAAACACGCTACCAATAAACTACATCTGTCATTCATTTAAAAAGTGCTATCGAGCCCAGATTTTTATTCGACGCCAACGTAAAGGTTGCAAGATATTACTTGAAAACAATGAGGTTCCTACATAATTCTGCCCTGGATGTTTATAGCTTTGATATTTAAAATCAGAATAATGAGGCTTGCACCAGTGAAAAGGGCAGAAGAGGTGAAATCAATTTGTGGAATGAAAGTGCACGCACTTGCAGAATAAAGTGATTATTTACATAAGAGTCATGACTCCTCTGAGAAAAACATCTTCAGTGTATTTTTTCCTCCCCCTTTTGCCAAATGAATGGAATCCTGCAGCAACAAAAGTTTGCTTTTCAAGTGACAATTGTGCTGTGGTAAACATATGCCCAGGTTTTCATTTTAATCCACTTATTGCAAAATTATTTCATTCCAAACACTTGAGGAGTGTACCTGCTCAGTCAGGCTATGAGAAGGATGAAAGCCCAAATTTCACAAATGACTGATAATTTTACATTTAATGTTGAAATCTTCCATCAAGATCCATTTTCTTCAGCCATTAATTTGATATCAACTTTTAGACATTTTCTTCCATTTTCCAAGTTAAAAATGGAAACAAAAGCCTCATTTCAAAATGCAAATTCAGAACAGTTCTAATGATTACCAGATACATCATTCCAGTATTTTTTTAAACTTTTCTCCTTACTTCAGATATATCTCTCCTCTCCCTCAACAGCGGTTCTCTTTTTTAATGATGTTCAAAACCAAAATGGAAGTACTTTTGCAAAGTGGTTCAATTTTGATAGCACAGCTGAAATGGCTGTCAAAATTTCTATTTGTTCCCATCTACCTAAATATATCGTTAATTGAAAAGCACTTGACTTCAATCCTGATATTTTTCCACTCACAACAAAGGTTCATTAGGAGTCAACTGCACTGAGGAGCTGCCTGCCTAAGGAAGGGCTGCAAAGGAATTCTGTGATTCACTATCAGCTTAAATTGCATCCTCAGAGGAGCACAATATTGTACTTGCAGGGAGGTGACATGATCTAAGCACTTTTTCATCTTCATAGGGCTTTTTTCTGTTACATCTTCACCAGTGAGTGCCTACCTTTTCTAATTCTCAGGACAGCTAAAATGAACATTTCTTTCTTACAGTAAGCTTTTGCTTTCATTTTGTGACAAGCACTTATTTATACCTTGCTGAGGATCTTAATAACTGTATTTTAGTATTTCAACCACTAGAAAATGAAGAGGGGTCAAGTGCATGGAAAAGTAAAAAACCAGATTAGATTAGGGTTAGAAATGCTTAGAACTCTTTTAACATACTTTACCTACCACCCTGCTGAAATGGAGTCATTCTGGAGTGGAGTCAATGAGCACACAGGAGGATGCAAAACAACAGAGCACGTAGAATTGGGCTTCTGATATATAATCTGTTTTAATGCATTACTATTCCTGACAATTTAGTGGGGATGATTGGAGCATGGGGAAGAGACATGAAAAGACCAGTTAAGTATATTACTCGTGCTTATCAATTTGAGGTGTCTATTTCATAAGTGCCAAGATAGCAATGTGCCAATTAAATCTTCAGCTAGGGCACAAATTAAGTAGTCAAACAGAATCATCATCTTTTTTCTAAATCTTTTACAGAAAATCATGATTCTCATGATACCATGGTTTAATTCTCTGAGCCCTGTCTGGGACATCAGCAACCAGTCTTAGGGACCCCAATGAGAACCAGAAAGACAAAGCCCTGAGCATTTCACAGTACTTCAAATATAACTGCGATCGCTTTGGGATGAGACCTACTTTCCTTCCCTCAGCCTATCTTCTGTGCCTGCAAAAAAACTGAAAAATATTCCCATCAGCAGTTCTCTCTCTATATCAATGGCAAATGCAAATATTAGCATTTGGCAGGATGACTGATTCGTTAATTATTCCCCTGCATTGTGCTGCACTCAGACTGCAAATCGGGCAATGACACTTTCCAGACCTAAGTTCATGCCCACAGCAATGTACAGACAGAAACTTCCTTGGTATAAGTGGCATCAGCTTAAAAGGAAGCAGCTATGCAATAAAAAACAGCCACCTGTAAGTATGTAATACCTATTTTCCCTTAGAAGGGATCTGAGTCAGAGGCAACCCCAAACACTAAGGAATAGAAAAGTGAAGAAGCCTTGGAGACTTTTGTGAATGGAGGGAAAGAGAACTGAGGCCAGTATGTGTAAAGCTGAGATTTTTGCAAAGGTTCTCCTGGTCTTTTTGACCCTTCCTATTAATGTGACATCTGCACAGTGCCTGTTGCATCTTCCTAACTTCTGCCCTCTCCCCTCCTATGAAAAATCCCTTCTTTCTTGAAGTGGCCCACATTCTGCCCTCCAGCCTGTTCTCTCCTGAATGGAGCAACTGGCTGTGGATGCCTCCTCTTCTTAGTTAACTTGGTACCAACCCTAAAATCCCTCCATCCCAGCAGCAACTGTGGGCAAACAGGGAGGCTCTGACAATTTCCCTGCAGCTCTGCCCTGTGTGTGACAGTTATCCACAGAGTACTGAGATGCTGAGCACATGCCTGGCACTCGCCCAACACACAGCAAGCTCCACACAACCTCCATCTAGCATGAACACCTTTATTCAGGCAGGTTATTTCTCCTTCTGTCCCCCCACCCCCGTCTTCCTGTCTCTGCACTATTTATAAACCATTTCCAAAAATTGCCTCTCTGCATCACTACCAAAAACTCAGATAACCCATAAAGAAATGTGGGTTCATTCTAAGGAAATTTCGTTCAGTTACAGAACTTGTGCTATCATGGATTGTATTTGTACATAGACATGTATTGCCACATCAATCTGTTGAAGAAATACATTCATTTATATACAAAACAATTTTGTTTCTGGCTAAAAATAAGCAGATCGTAAGAATTTGAAAGTGATGAGTTACAAAACAGATCACTCAGTCATACAGTGATTGCAACAACCTTGTTGACATCAGAGTATCATTATTGCAATCTCTCACACAGCTAAAGTGCTACATTTTAAGTTCACAAATGGTATTTCACTAGTTTTGCTTAGACCATTCATCCATAGATGACCACCACAATGGTACTTACCAGAATTTTTAATGTTAACCCAATGGAAATTCATGGTTTATTTCAGATTACATTATAGAACTTTTGCACAACTTTTCCAGTTATCCATACTAACTCCATTTAAATAGCATGGGATTCACAAGTGAAATGCATTTCAACCATGCTGAAACAGGATTCTATTGAAGGGATGATGTGAGTTCTTTTTACTTTCTACTTTTCATTTGCATGTTTTCAATGACTATTACTGATCAGATAAAAGCATCAGATGTTCCTCTCAAGGCTTGTTTTAAAAGAAGAGCAGAAGCATTAAGATGAATAGAAGGGGTACTTTCAGACCAGCACGGGAAAACCCTCAGTACTTGAAATACTCAAATATATACATAGGTATTGATTCTAAATAGGAAGCCACTACACTCACCTCAATAATAAATTGGCTAACTGTAGAATTTGTATTCTCTAGCTAGAGAATGTCAGTTCAGAATAAAAAACAAGAAGCTGAAATGCAATCAAATTTATGAGAGGGATGCTTAATGGTATACAGCCTTCAGATAGAGTGTCTCACTTGAAATCTTAAAGTTTGACAATTATTTATTATTAATGATTTAATTATTAAATGATTATTTATAATTACTTAGAGATGCTAAAAAAAAATCTAAGGCAAGCAGACAAATTGTAAAAAATCAGAATAAATGTTTGGGTTTGGAAAGGTCTAGCAGTGTAAAGCAAAGACCTCACTATTAATAATGAGTAGAAGAGGCACTGAATAAAGATTCAGTGCTTGGATGCAGCCTACCACACTCTGGTCTTGAGATGCAACAACTCTCTGCAATAAACATAATAAATAACAATTTTGAAGAACTGAATATCAAACATGCAAGTAAGTTCCTTAGTTGAGAAATACCTGAAGTGAACCACAGTGATTTGCTCTGTTTATTTTTCACCTCCCATGTACATGGTGTACCTGAGACTTAGACTAGCCCCATTCCAGCATCATCAGCTTCCCCTGCAGTCCTGCAACTCTTGGCTTCTTAACAGCTTCCTTAAGGGTGAAAGTCAGTCAGATACGGATTTCAGAGCAACTCCAGGGACTGCTGCAGAGCAGCACCCTAAAGAGCCAGCTTCAGGATCAGGAAATTGCGGCTGAGCTTCAAAGACATGATGATTCACAAAATAATACCATAAGGCTTTGTAATTGCCTTCTGTTCAATCAGAGGAGTTCAAGTGTTGTCCAAATCCAAAGAGATTTCTAACACTACACAGAAAAAGTCAGTTTCTCCCTTACCACTCAACATTTTCTAAAAGCAAAAGCCTAACTTGGGATACTTTGGAATCCTGACCACAAATTACTTTGGTTAGTTTCCTAAAGCTGTTATGAGGTGTATTTACTTAGCTGATTTTCCTGTAATTCCCCTTTGTTGGATGTGGACATTACAGCATGCCACATGGCTTTTAAAGCATTTCTAATTGACATATGTGGAAGAGAAAAATTAGTGAAAATGGATAATTAGATCTTAACTACACAGCCTGCCTCATTTAGGCCTTAATTTTCTCTGTTTCCAAGCTAAAACACTTCAGTAGCTTTCCATTAAGGCCTATATCTGAGAGACTTTGACTGAAAACATAATTCTATGTCTTCAGGTTGCTAAGTCAAGAAGAGCAGCCAGGACTTGCCAAACCAGTTTTTTCCCTTTGGAGGTATTTGAGTGCTGTTTGGAGCTGTCATTACACTAATGCAGTATAACCTCAGGGTTAGCCTGTGCCAAGTGCTCAGCACTGATGTGCTGCAGGAATCACCAGCCAGGGAAAGCACAGACCCCAAGAGGTGGCCAAAAGCCAGGCAAGATGGACCTCAGTGCAAGAACCAACAGTGGGCAATAAACACCACAGCAGAGAGGATCCAAAGGAAATCGACTGCCTCAAATGCACAAAGAATGTATTACAAGACTGATCTAGGAAAGCCTTGGTATTTTACCTAATTGAATGATTCTTCATTCCACCTCTAAAAAATACTCCATTCTGATTAGCTTCAAGTGGGTAATTGCCATCTTTCCATGACCATGCTTAAGCTAATCAACATTAACCAACAAGAAAAGGTCCCGGACAACACAGACATTTTGGTTAACAAGGCTGCTTCCTCATTGCAGAATGCAACCAGTAAATGTTTGTCTCAAAGATCACAACTGCCACATGTATTCAGTAAGCTGGGTCAGCCGACATCGGTGAGATGTGCCCATGGTGCCCATCTTGACCTTTCCATGGTGAATGCAATATAATGTGAGAGAATTCACATGGAGACTATCTTTAGGTCATCCAGAGACTATTTCTCAGAGAGAAAAAAAAGATGAATTTTAACCTCACCTCTAAACTAGTACTTGGGGGCGGGGGGGGAAGTGATGTGCACTCTGAGAACAGCACTAATCCCTAAGCAGAATCTTGTTGCAATTAAAACTTCACTGCTTTTTAAAGCCCTGGCATATATCAACAGTTTCCAGGCTCTCTTCGAAAACTAACAAGGACACTTTATGCAGTGGGTGTAAATAGCAGGCCACTCAATTAAGCTGCTCGTGTAAGGAATATATTTGTATTTATTGCAGTGACCAACACTGATATTTTATTTCATTTTCCATGGAAAAAGCTGCTCATTAACTTTAACAGCAGTAAATGTTACTGCTCAGAGACAGTAACTCACAGCCTTGTCCAAACGATAGCCTGACATCTGTAAACAAATCCCACTGTCCTCTCATACCTGCACACAGAGACAACTCGATATGTCTGCAATGCCTTAAGCATACAGCATCACCAGAAGGGAGGAGGACACCCTGGGTACTGGAGGCAGATGAGTCAAAAGTTCTGGAGTCGCATGTCTGAGCAAACTAATAGTATCGCATGTCGCATCCACCATTAGTGTTCCTCTCCTTTTTTATACTAATCAGCTTAAAATTTTGAATTCAACTATTACTAGTCAAGACCATGCTTTCATCAATATTGTTTACATAGTTCCAATTTACTCTCAAACTGGGAGACACTCTCTTCTAGTTCTTCTGAGCATAAATGCAGCCTAAATCTTGTTCTGATTTAAACATGACCATCAGCAGACCTAAAACATGCATAGAATTGGTTACTATTCACAGCTTCAAACAAAAGAAAGCAGTTTACAATAACCACTGAATTCCCTTTGCCTGCAGTTTGCTGTCACCACATGCTTTATTTATAGTAGGCCTGAAATAAATACTGCAGGATCAGCCATCTTTGGGTGCTGCACAAAAAAGGAAAGCTATTAAATATTTACCGTAAGTCTCTCACGGCTTTGCCTCTGACACTTTCCCTTTCAGCAGAGAAAAGAACTATTTAACTCATGATTTTCTAGCAAAAGACAGTCAGTTGTGACTGCCTGGAAGTGAATGGCACCATCGCTGGCATGCCCTGGGAGGGGGAGGTTCTGTCAGTGCACACCAGGCAGGAAGGGTCTCCAGCTCCCCTGCTCCTCTCCAGCAGCACGGAGTGACGCCAAAGCGGGAGTCAGAGTGACACAGGAATGTTTGTGCCAGCAGAATGAGGGGCACTCATGTTACAGCACTTTCCAAAACCAAGCCAGTACATTTGGTGAGTCCTTTCCAAGGAGGCTGATCAGATTACTTCAGATCAAATGAATGTTGTGGATGCTTCAGTGAGACATGTTGACAAATAATACTGCTCTCTTGTGCATTGCATTTACTGTGCATTTACAAGAGAATCCCTTTTGTATGAAATAAAAGTAGATTTCACATGCATTTTGTTTTTCACATGCATTTTGTTTTTCACCTGTGAACTGAATACTGCAGGACAAGGAGTTTGTGGCCTGATACCTATCTATGAGCCTGCCAGCCAGTTAAAGATGAACTTTGACTGGCCCAGAATTAAAATGCCTGAGGGCAGCTGTGTAGCTCAAATAACTGATTAGAAACTGATACTAAAAAATGACTGAGAACTAAACTCCAGGAGGTCACAAAACTACTAAAAGCAAGGCGATGTCTTTTTCCACCACAATCCAGGCCGTCACAGAGTATGATCACAGCCTTCCACAGCATGATTTAGCAGAGCTACCACCAATCCCCCCTCTGTACAACTAGAGCAATGCACATTTCTAAGGAACAAGCTGCACCTGCAGATCTAATATTTTAGATTATCAGTCTGGTTTGTCTGAATACTGTCATGCTGCACGGGGTGCACTCTGCCAAAGACATTTCTTTCCTTCTCTGCTCACTCGTGCTCTCTCTTCTTCAGCAAAAAAGAATTCACTCCCTAGATGTATTTTGTCCCCTAAACGGAAGGAAGCGGATCTAGTCTGGAGGGTCCCATACATTCCCACATCACTGGATCACAGGTCTTTCTTCAGGAATGGTCCAAATACTGACACTTGCCTATCTGCATCCCTTAACTTCCCAAAAGCAGCACAGGGAGGCATGCTGCAGGCTCTGGAGTAACAGGCAACCAAACAACACCGTGCTGCACTCAAATCACTAGCAAGTTCTGGCTGCCTGATCAAACCTCTGGCATTGCTCCTGAGACTTCCAGTATAATTTTGTGGTCTCATGTGAAAACATAGCATGGAAGAGGTGATAAGAACAAATTAAACAAGGAGTTTAGGGAAGGAAAGGCAGGCAAGTATGAATGGGCACTCTTAACACTTCCCTTCTACATTTGATGCCTTGCAATTTGATGTCCTGCACAAGTGCTGACACCATGTACAGATTTTCTTGACAGCCAAATAAAAAATAAACAGTTCCACACCCTGAAAGAAACCTACAGGGAACTGAAGTGTGATATAAAAGTGAGTAGCAACAAACATTGCCTGAGCTGTCAGGTTGTAAACAATGCTCATGAAACCTTCATGGTCAGGATCAATAAAAGGAAAGGCCACTGCTCTTGAGAGCCAAGAACCATTAGAAAAATAAAAAGCTTTATATCTCAGAGCACTTATGTCTAGATTTCACATTACACTGCTTCTTCCACGGATTAAGCAAGCAAGTTCACATCTACTTCCAGTGCTGCAACACTGAAACCAAGCCACAGATTGCTTGGGAAGGCCTTCCATGACCTTGAAGCATATTCTGTAAGCCACGTGACTGCTTCCCATAAATGTCCAATATCACCACAATTTAGGGCTTAAGTTTTCCCATCACAATACCCACTTTTCTAATACACATGTATGCCTTTTCCATCTGAAAGGATTTACAACGTTTCCAAATTTTATACAAATAAGGTAAGTGAGCATTTCCATCCCTGTGCTCTTTATGGCAACCAGCGTTGCTTTTCCATAGTAGTAGAACACTCCACTCCAGTTTCATTGCTGCCAGCCATGTCTAAAAACATCTAAGTGATCTCTTAGCACGGTCATTTTCCTGGTAACCAACTCCCAGGAGACTCTGCCTTTCTCCTGCTATGTTCTTATTTGGTTGAAAGTTACTGCCTCCTGTCATTGCTACCATATTTTTCATGTTAACTGTTACTCTTCTCACTAATACATGTAAATATTTTTTGTTGCAAAAAGTGTGTTACATTGTAAATTTTGGGAAGGTGACCAAACTGACAGAATTTTTTCACCCCTAGGTAAATTAACCCCTTTGTGTCCAGGAAAAAAAAATTATTTTTCAAGGCAAGATTAATATAAGTTCATGAATACTGTGGAGATTGCCTTTTGTTCAAGACATTGGGATACTGGATCTTTAACAGGGTTCTACGCATACGTCAGTTTGCTGAGATCACATGCTGATAGGGTTTAGCTTGTATAAATACTGAATTGTGCAAAGTGAAAGCCAGCTTAATGCCTCTAAGCACAACTTTCTGAATAGCCCCTAATCATCTAAGAAAAAAAGACATTGGTAAAAGAAGAAATTACTTTTCAGTTCTTGTCACTGGTCTTTCTCACATAGCTCCAGAGAGGCTGAGTGTGTCACCAAGGCAAACTAATAGCTCACATCATAAAGCAGCTGAAGAGGAGATTCTATAAATTGTTTAAGTTCAGGGCAAAAACACGATCCATGAAAGTTCTCACTTGCTAAAAAAAACAAGTTTCTGACCTATTTGTGATTTCTGGTATTTCATTTTACTTTACATTATTTTTCTTTTTAGAAAAGGGATTTTAACTCATCTACTTATATTATCTATGCAAGCACATTGCAGCCTGTGGAACATTCCATTCCTGCTTTCTTTGGTTGGCCATTATCCTAATAACTTGATTCTCTGAATTATGTAATATTGTTTTGGAACAAAGAGACAGGACAAAGCTTAAAAAAATTAGAGGAAATAATAAGGGCATGAAAGCAATCAATAAGGTACTTTTAGTTTTCTTTTTCTCTCTTTTAGTCACAGATTTGGAAATGCTGCTTCTGTGTGGAAGAGCTGAGGTTTGTAGTTTTAAATGCCAGGCCAATAGAAGTAGATGCTGGTCTACTTTTCAGGTCCAGCACTGAGGAAAATTAATTCCAAAGGTGTAACAACCCAAAGCACAGTAAGAAATATTTTCTCTCAATATAAAAACTCAAGGAACCAACAAAAAAGCAGACAGAAGTTCTAATATAATCAGAAGGGATTTTCCTTAATTTTCAAAATACAAAATGATCCAGAACTATATAAATATTTGTAAAAAAAGTTATCACACATTCATAATAACACTGGCATGCATTAGAGTGGAGAAAGAGAAAGCTGAAGTGAGCTATAGTTTGAGAATTCAATTACACACGTCAAGATAGTGCCTCATCTTCCCTCAACAGGTCTGGAAGGCTATTTTCTTCTGGCTGATGATATGTCATTTCAGTATATTTAAGATTAGGCTCCTGGTTTCTCATTAATTCTGACTAAAATCTTGCCTAAGCACACTAGAGGCACACGTGAACATCATATGAGGGGGCAGAAATTATTCCATGGATGTCCCTACCTCCCCTGCATTCACTCAGACAGGCAGACCACACTGAGAAAAGTCTCAAACCTGGAACATATGAAAATCTGAAGTGCTTTAAGTTAAACTCTTTTCCAGAAAATATACAAGTTCTACATTTCCAGGAAATATAAGTCTACCCAGTATTTTCACAAAAGCTAGCACACATGATGCAGTTTTTTCGGCATCTTTCTACATTTTGTACTCAATTTATGCACTACCCGGAATATTCACTTAAAGACAAACTTGAAAGTTAAAGCCATGAGGGAAATTCAGCCATGCATTTTGCTTTAGAATGCCCTGCTCTGTCTTGGAAACCTCAGCTAAAGATCTTATTCACTTAGGTATTAGTCTGACACTGATTATCTCTATGGTACATTCAAGTACAAGATTCTTTTTGTGTATCCTCAGAAATTGTACTTCCACATTATAACCTGCTTTCTGTACCAGTCTTAGCCCACCTTATGTAAAAATTATCTTCTCCACAATGCAATAAAATTAGCAGTTACTTTGTCTTCTATAATTATGGAGCTTTAAATATTAATGCATCTATTACAGAAATTATCTAAGGTTATCTGACTTGAGATTAAGTTTCCCTGGAAGCAAGATTAACCAGGAAAAGTTAAAAGACCTATTAACTGCTTTCTAATTGGTAAGACAACTTTTATCACATCCCTGTGAGAAAATCTGCCCTCTCCATGTTGTATTAAATCCTTTTCCTGCACTTGGGCTACACCTTTCTTATTCTGTCAGGTGCAAAGAGGACACTTCCAAGCTCACAGGTGCCAGACCTTCAGCACAAATTCTCAGCCTGCTGTGGCTATTCCTCCTGTGAATGACAGGTTCCTCCCAGGCACTCATAGCACTCGTTACACTGGCTGTTTCTAAAACAGTTGTTCATGAATTAACCAAAAAAACTGTGTTGTCCACATGGGAATAAACAAAAGGAACATCACTTGGATTTCTTTAACTGAAGCTCGAGGGGATATGGGATTACACCTGTATCCAATAGGCTAAATTCCACACAGATACCCTCAACATAATGACCATCCAATTTCTACAAGAATCAGAGCAGGTTTTGGCTTTCCATCTCATACCTGTGCCATGAGCACTTCAAATAAATCCAACAGACAGAAATAAAACACTTATAACCCTTAGCCACAAGTTTCATAGGACACCCTTAGGAATGAAAGACTAACTTATATCAACATACTTCTGAAGAGTGAGGCTCAGGTTGTGGCTGGCTGATTTGATCTTGTTCTGGGCCTCGAGGTGGGTCATGCTGTCAGTGTTAACTCCATCAATGGCCACCACAAGGTCCCCCTGGTTCATCTGTGACTGTGCTGCCTTGCTGCCAGGGGTGATCTGTGTGGGAAAAGAAAAAGAAAGTCTTATAAGGATAAGTTATTCTGTACGCAAAACAGTTGGAGAACTCACCCAGAATTATAACACAGAACAGATACAGCAATAAATACACTGATACAACACAAGCTGTATCTACACAGCAAAAACTTGTGGCAACTAAACAAATCAAAATCAACTTATTTCTGCAAGGGTCCAGGACAACATCTACTTGCCATTACTTCCATTTTGAGAGGTTAAGCCCAGTGTAGTGGTTCCCTTACCACCCATTATCTCTTTCTCAAGGGGATAATTACCACCATTTGTATTACAGTAGTATACAGAGACATTACTCAGAAGCAGAAAACTAATGAACCACTATCTATCGCATCATTTTATTGTATTTTTCCTACTAAAAGCTATTTCCCCCCAATTAATTCATTTTATTGAGTTGACAGAAAATGGATGTGTATGAGGGGTCTTGGGCATGCTTTGCTTCTTTTATTGCAAGCTTTATAGGATAACCTTATCTAAGTACAACTACAGCTCCATTACCAATACAGATTTCTACATACTTGAGATGACCTCAACCTGTTGGACCTGACACTCTAAACACAGACCAGCACTGGTAGAAATAAGAAGCCCCAATGCTTCAGCTACAAGGGCAACTGCTGACAACAGTTCAGAGATTCTGGTCATTCCCTATGAAAACATTGTTAGCTCCAGGTACCTTGTGAACTGCATCTTCTCCAAACAGACAGCACACTGACCTCAATTTTACAGAGCTTACATATGGATGACACCAACACTGCTACTTATGAAACTTGACTCCACCAGGGAGCTCCAGCTAAACCAGAAGAGCCTTTACACACCATCAGCCAGACAAATTGAAGTGAGCACATCGGTTGTGTTCTGCTTCAGCACTCAGGATTTAAAGCATATGGACATAAGCTATAGGTATTTGCACTTATTTTGAGAGACTCACTTCTTTACATTCCTCACTTCTAAGAAAGCCCAAGGACAATCTAAAATGCTACAACAAAGGCTGCATTCAAAAATTCTGTTCCTTCGGTACAGTGGACATAAAAGAAAGATGTGTTTGATTATGAGCCAAAATTCCCCTGTGGATTTAGCAAGGCTGAAACTGTGAAGTTAAATTCCTAGGGAAACCAAAACCCAACATGAATTCAAACACTTCTAAGTGTGAAGTGAAATTCCTTAACTTGCCTTCCCTAATATGACCTCAAAACACTTATAACTATGTACATACTCAAAACAAAAAACTCCTTCCAAAACAATTCCCTTGACTGCTTATTTATACTCTTCACTGGCAAAGAAAAATAAGCCAAAAAGCAAAGTGGAAAACCCCCAACCCTTTCTTAACATCCCATTAAAGGAGCTCAGTATTGAGGCTGTCAGTAACTGGCAGTGTAGCCTGACACTGGGAGCTGTGAATTCACTAGAACACAAACTTGTTCTAGCTTGTATGGTAGAACACAGCACCCTGGATACTCAGACATTACTTAAAAATAAAGATTACTTTTGAATTAGGCACCGTAAGTAACATCTCAGAACTGATCCAACTGCAGGAAATAAGTTTTTATACCTTTTCATTATAGATAAAAGCAATAGGAATTCTACATGTTCTAAGTGAAAGAGCTACAGATATAATGTTCTCATGCAAGTAGAGGTCACTGATAATAGCAGCACCATCCCCCAGTGTATTTTTCCAGTGCTAAGAAATCAAGGGGTGGGGCAAATATTTTATGGTAGCTTCAAAGATGGGGTTTTATTCTGTAGTCTAATACACCTTCATAGAAAGAGACTATTAGAAACAAGAGATTCATGTTACAAACCTAGTTTTCCTAACCTATTATACAAACATTAGCTTCTATGCATTTGATTAACTTGCACCATGTCAAGTACACAGAATCCAGAAGCCTATAAAGACAGATTATTTGCATATCCACATGTACCTGTACTTGCTCAGTCTCCCAAATAGGCCAAGAAACAGAATCGGCAACAAAATAAGAGGTCAGAAAAGGGCAAAACGTGAACCAAAGCCCAACTCAGACAAATGAGTCAGTAAGACTTTAGTTCATCAAGTAGGACACTTGAGTCACAGTTTACCTTTTTCCTCTATTAACCTGAACTGTTTGCCAGTCAGGCAGACACCAAGGCTTGAACCTGCTTGATATAAGTTTTTTAATAAATTATCATCACACATCACTTTTCTAAAACATGACTTTTGACTTTCTCATGAAACATGCAAGTTCTTACCCCAAAACACTAACTGTGATGGTGTATTTCTGGTAGCCAGACGGCTGGCCCCAGATTCTGGAACATCCCTCCCACACACACACTTTCTCATCAAGAACAAAGATGGGTTTTTGAACATCAACTGAAAGTCAAATGTCTGCCCTAATTTAGGAATTCTTACTTAACCCATCTATCTCCCTTTCCACTCCCCAGTGACGGTTCAAACAAAATAAGCCCAGAGAAAGTTTCCACAGAAAGGACAAAGCAACCTAGATCTGGGACTAGTTTAACATAGCTGTAACACACTGACTTTCCTCTCATTTTCTCTGACTTCTGCTTTTCACAGCTCCAAATGTAAATGTTACATCTTAAAGATACAACAGGTAACTACAACTGTGCTAGAATTACAGCAATATAGAGGGAAGGGACGGTTGTAGCTAGTGATCTGATTTCTCCTACTGTAGTGGGGTATTTTCTGCCTAACACTCTTAGAAAACACTACCAGAATGAAAAAAATACATTAATCAGAAGAATCTCTCAAACAAACAAGTCCTGAGTAACTGAATTTGTGATTTACATGAATTTGTAACTATGGCCATTGCAACACCTTTTCTGAGGCACAGAGCTCCAAGAGAACCATACTGTAAAAGACAAGGAAACTGTCCCAGTCTTGGCTTACCAGCCAGCATTCCTTTATTTGAAAAGCAAACAAAAGACTTGCAGTCATGTCTTCAACGAAGTGTAATGGCAGCAAACTCTGGGCTGGATTCCTTCATACAACTTTACCTTTCCAATTCCCATTTCAGGGACCATCAGTCCACTGGTGTCACCTGACCTCTAAAATTCAGATTATCTTAACTTTTTAGACAGCAAGATGTGCAGGTATAAAAAATGGATCTATTTTATTGTATCTGTAATTCAGAAAAATAATAACTATCAGGAAAGAATTACTACGTCCCCCAGTATTCTCACGGTCCATAAGCATGCTAGATTATTTGGTCCTGTAGAGCTTTATATAGAAGGCACTCTTAAAGACTGGATGCAGAATCTATATAAAACATTCAAACTGAAGTACAAAATTACGCTTATTTTAGTTAAAAGCTGAGAGGCATCTCTGTGAGAGTTTCAAGTGAAGCCACAGCAGGCATTTACAGCAGACACTGAGAACAGTCAGTAATTGTTGGGGACAAAATACCAGCGTACAGATGGAGATATAGGGCAGCCAGATCTGAAGTGTCAAGGCACTTCCAAGACTATCTTTGTTCCCATTTTTAAAGATCCAGCAGAAAGGAAAGGAATGTAAAGTGTTTATCTTTTATCTGTTGGTATTTTCATTTGAAAATTCACCTCTGATCTACTAAAAATTCACTAAATATAATCACAAACAGAATAACTCACTGTGTCTTTCAAATGTTTAGGGAATATTTTCTATTTAAAAATAGTTTTTAAAAATGTTTTTGAAGGACAGATGTTAATTAACCCTTGGGAATCACAATGCAAATCCATATCTGCCTACACAACAAGTTGCAGTTTGCTCTCACCTCAGCCTCTCTTCTATGAACAGAAATAACAAATGTAAAGACATATTACTGTCTAGGACAAATATGCATTTATCAAATTGAACACAATTTTTTTGTCTTAAAAAAATAAAATCAAGATTTCAGAAAATCTTTGTAATAGTCTTAGCTCACTTGCTGTGGATTACAACATAGCTTTTAGTTGCTAGGTGCTGCAAATGCCTTTATTTAAGGCTACAGCTAGACATTCACCAGAGATTCAATGCACAGCTAGTTCTGTCAATTGATTTAAAAAATCCAAGCCAAGGTACCACTGACAGATCTAATTTTAATAGTATTTCTTCAGCGCCTCAAGCTCAAGCACAGACTTCATCTTGAAAAGCCAAGCATCTTCCATCCCTTTCAGAAAAGTAGAGGAACACGTGCTGCTTCAGAGATGGGAATTTTCAGCCCTCACAAATTTCCTACAAGGCAGACATCTGACTTCCAATACCCCTGGCTTAAAGCAAGTGGGCAGGTGGGAAGTATCACATGTTACTTTCAACGCACTACCAAGAATTCTTACTACGCTCTGTTGTGAGCAGATCCGTATTCTGGGTCAATATATAGAACCACAGTGACAGCTGTGCCCTAAAAAAATACGTCTGCACTGGGTTCACAGTAAATGCTACTTAGCAGGGGCTCTGGGAGGCAGCAGACAAAGTGCAGCTGCTGCACCACCTTGAGATCTGCACATGTTCCCATCCGAGCCCTCTCAGCTCCACTCCAAGGGGGAGAGATACGGATCAGGCAGCATTTGAGTGGATGAGTGTTAAAACACGAATGAGAATGCTTGTATGAACAGATGGATGGACACAGCTTTCCTGCCCCCAAGGAATATCTAATTTACAAGGCAGACAAAAGTATATAGGAAAGCCTTTACAACTGAGAAGGTGTCAATATAGTAGCCTGCAGCATTAGCCAGGCCCTCTTCTTCCAGGACTTCAGCTATGCCTGACCCCAATCCCCAACCAACAAGTTATATTTTCTGCTTCTCATTTAAGAGCAACATCTCAGAGAATCAAATATTCACTAGCACTAGAAATATGCCAAAGCACAGGGAACAACTATCCTCTCCTCTTCAAGACCTCTGGAATAGAAGAAATTATGAAAAGAAAATATTCCTTTCTATAATCAGAAAATCAGAGACAGGACATTAACTATCTGTGATCAGAGTCTATAATATGGTCTTACAAGAAAAGGATTGGACAGAGACTAAGGATCACCAGAAAATACCATATGCTTCCTTCATAGAGAAAACAGCATTTAAATATCTCTCCATTATATTTATGCAAAGGTTTTTTGCACAGATGCTTCCAACAAACCTTTACAGTCTTTCTGAGGCTCTCAGTGCCCAGGAGTGGCTGCAAAACTTGCTCACTTTATGCATGGGAGCATGACCTACTGAAAGGAGAGATGTGCTTTGAAACCCCACCACAGAACAGTCGCTGAATGTCCTTATGAATGCAAGTAGTTGTCTCTGGACTGGAGAAATCAGTTCCTCTCCCATTGTGAGCAAGTCAAATGAAGAAATTCATACTTTTTTTCCAAAATGAGACACTTTCCATCCCTGTCCCCACAATAGACATGCAACAGCTTCAAAGGGAAAATCATGGGTTTTCTTAGAAAATAGTCTGTTTTGGACCAGAAAAAACTGCAAATAAAATGAATAAAACCCACTGGGATAAGTCATCAGGCAAAAATTTACCATTTCATTCTACTCATTGTCAGAAGGCATAAAACAGAATCAAGGAAAGAAACAGCCTAGATAACCTACACCATAAAGCAAACATCCCACTATCCTTGACTATGGCTTTTATAGCTCTCTGTGGCAGATGAGAGAACTGAGCAAGACCAATTAAATGTAAAGACAGGACTGTAGGAAACCTGAAACTAAAGTCCTTGCATGTATCACAAACCAAACCTAAAGAAAATTCCCTTTTTTGCAGCTACCATTTGCCTAGACAACGTCTCCTTGTTTTAAATTCACTATTAGGCTTTACTGTTTTAGGGGTTTTGTTTGTTTGTTTCAATTAGACAACAAAACCTGCATCAAATAAACCCTTATGGCATCTGCAAAATATGCCACAGACACCTTGAAGAGCTTTCATTTATACTAAACAGAGCTGAGCTGGCAAGCTGCAAAGACACTCTGAAGTGGCCTCTCAGGCTCTGCTTCATTTGTAGCCAGGAAGGGAGATTACAATACACGTGAGAACACCCAAAATAGCTCTAATCTACCTCTCTTGGGTATCAGGAGCCACAGCAGCACAGAGATTTCGTGGATAGCCAGTCAGGCACTTAAGATTCAGGACACCCCATGCCAAAATCCATACCACAACAGCAGAAGGGCTATAGGCAGCCCACCTATCTGGCTTACCTCAATGTCAGGTGCACCACACCAGACTGACACTGCCCTGGCCAACACCAGAAACCCCCCCTTACACATAATACCTACAAAAAACTGCTTTTCATGCACAATATATAGACTCTCCAAGGAAGAGGACAGGCAGAGAGCCCCTCCTGCCAATCTAACTACACCCAGGTGATGAAAATAAGCCAAATGTAAAAGACTTTCAGCTGTGAAATGAAAGGAAGCATATAGGCACTGTTTAGGGGATTGCCCTAGGCAAGGCTTTGGGGGATTTTTTTTTGAGAGTCAGTGTGAATACTCCTGTTCCTAGTTGGAAGATCGTTTAATTCCCTGCACCACCTTCACATTATCTGGTTGAAATGTTTGCCATCCTTTGTTAAAAAAATAAAAAAAGGCAATATTGCAGACTTTGCAAATTCGCTTGTTAGAAGCATGGGTACTCCATGTACACCAACTATACAGATGATAGTAAAAGTGTGGTTGAGACTTTTTAACAGGATGTGTTAAGCAGCTAGAAGGTTAAGCAGCTTTTAAAACCTTGTATGGTATGACTAATAGTAATTACTCTTCTTCCAGTCTTTATCTAAATATGGCTGTTATATGTATTCAATCTGTTCTCAGTCAGCATCACGTACTGTGCCAAGGTAGTGTGTGCTGTGCATCTCACAGAAATTAAATGGAAGCAGAGAGGTGAGTTGTATAATAATAAATGTTGATTATTTTGTTATGACAACAGGTTTTAAGGAACAGGTGACAAAGTTCTTAACTTGGCATCAAAGATTTTAATGACCTGAATGCAAATCAAAACTGTAAGGAAAACAGAGGCACTGATCCTTAGCATTCTGCCAGTATTCCAGCAGCCCACTTGTGTGTGAGCAGCTCTGTCCGCTGCCAAAGGACACTCCTTCAGCAAACAAGTACATGGCTTCCAAGTGCTTCCAGGATCAGAACTGCCAAGCTTCTTCAAAGGTTTCCAACCCTCTTCCCTACTTCTCTTTTTCAAATCTAAATTCATTTCAAGGCAGTTGTGTAAGGTGGGATGTTTATCTATGCTTCAAGCAGGCAGACCCATGTTAGCAATTCTGCCTTTTACATTTTCACAGCTATCAGCTTCTTGAATTCTACATTCTGTGCAGTTTTTTGACCTGCCCACAGAAACCAAATTTGTCTTGTCTCCCCCTACAAGCATTAGCAATAAATTGAGGGGTTTATGTCTTTTGCCATTGGCCACTATGGTAAGATTTTATTTTTTTCATGTTCATTCTGCTTAATGCATCTTGTGGTATGTAACTAAGACCACAATGCTTTATAACTCTGAAGGGCTTTTGATTGGCTCAGCAACAATAAGGCCTGACTAAAGGGACATTTGAGGCAATACTGACAGTTTTAGTTTGGCAGTTAGTGGCCTGCAGCCACTTCTGATATTAAGCAACTTAAAATAGCTTTGACTTTGAGTAAGTCCTGAGGTTCCGACACAGATCTGACTGATGTATAAGTGACTCTTCTGCTCCTGCATGTTTGTAAACTGGGGTATTTATGACATTGATGCAGGCTTACATTTAACTGTTCTTTAAATGTGCATTTATTTGTGTTCCTTTTGTTTCTGGCCACCAGAATACCAAGGGAGTAATTATTTTTCTGAACACTGAAATATGAACTGCCAGTTTGACACAGCAAATAACAATCCTGTCTCTAAATCAGAAGTACTTAGTACTCAGCTCTGTACTTTGCCTACAGACAGTAGAACAGTGTAGTACACAAGGAAAGGCATCTGCATGAGAGAAAATGAAATGCAGCACACATCCACAGCGACACAGATGTTGGAGCAGAATTAGATTTGCAGGAACTGCACTTGGCATCGTGCCATTACTTTTGCATCCAATTGGAGGGCCCAGCATTAACCTGCCAGCACCTATCTGCAATTACTCGTTAAAAGCTCTCTTTATCCACAAGAATAACTGTTCTGTACCTGTAGCATTCATCCATGCTCTGTGAGAGAATAAACAAAACCACAGGCTTCAAACTTCAGAGAGTGAAGAATTCTTTTTGAGATCAAAGTGAATAAAATAGAATAGAAGCAAAGTCCCCCCGAGAAGGTGCAATGCCGATTTCTTCTGTAATATGCTGTATCACGTTTAGTGCATAACATGATGTTCTGCCAGGTATCCCAGCAGGAGCCTTGGAAATTTAAAGATGGAGCAAGTAAAATACAATCTTGATGCATTTACCAGGTACCTAAACTTCTGGATGTATCAGGAAGCTGGGGAAGTTGTAGAGACTGAGGATGGTTCTTTTACCTGTTAAAATGCAACGGCTTAAACTTTGTTTTCCTGGCTTTTCATTTGAACACAGAGAGGGCGGTTCTGTTAGGACACCACAGGAACCATGTTTGTTAAGAGGAAGTCATCTGAATATATTCATATAATCTCAAATCTAAAAGGGAATGTTGAAGTAGCACAATCTGAACTTTGAAAAAGGAAGGTCTTGTTTTTCTAAATCCTTTAAAAAGAAAAGCACCCCCGAGAAGGGTTCTGAGGGCTGAACTTTATTGATAGTATGATGATGTCAGTGCTGATTTTGGGTGCCACAGCCCATCAAAGTTGGGCTGTAGATTTGCTGTTCATCATTTGCTGTTGTAAACAGCACCAAGACAAAGGCAGGATTTTTCTTCTAGAGCATGCAGGTTTTAATGCAGTGTTTCAGGCAGGACCCTGAAGTCTGCTGTCTACATATACTCCTCCAACTATCACTCCTCTATACATTCCTCTTTCTTTCAAGTGATTAACTATACTTGGAAATCACAGTGAATCAAAGATTTCTACCAGTCTGGCAGCATGATCACTGTTTAAGAACTGAGTGTGGATTTTCCAAAATGGCTTAGAAAATTGGATCTAATAAACATTCTCAGATAACAAAGGGTGGGTGCATAAATTATGTGAATATCATCATTAGCCTGCTTATTATACTCAGGTTGGCTTTATATAGCCGAATATGGTTCTGATTCTTAGTTTAAGATATGCATTGATCCTTATGGATCACCAGGCTGTGTAATTTATGAGGAAGTAACAAAATTATTCTGTAGGAAGGGCTTCACTTCCATTTCAGAGCTGTACTTTTATCTTTACTTTCTCCATGATAACTGCAGACATTTTTCTCTGCACTGTGAGCAGAGGCTGTAATGAGCTACACACCTCAACACAATTTGTTTCTAAACTCTGCATGTTCAAATCAAGAATTTTCCTCTCCTGATCCAGGGTAAACATGTTAATTACAATAATCTGGTTGCATATTTTGTTAAGGAATAAATGTTCACAGGGCATCTATTTAAGTCCTTGGAAGGAATGCAATCAAGTTCAGAATTTGTCTTAACAGTGTTTTCCTTGGCTGCATTAGACAATAACTTCTGCAATGGAGCATGTCAAAATAATTGGTTTTGAAGAGGCAGCAGGAAAGTTGTTGTTTGACCAAGAAAGAATTTCAGAAGGGCTAAGGTAGTCTGCCTTTCTGTGCCCAGTTTGTCTTTTTTCCCTCATCTGGCACAAAATGAATTGCTAAACAATGGATTGTATGGGCAAGAAAATATGACAGTTACTTTAATAAGGATTCCTGCTGCTGCTGAAACCATTATTTGCCTGATACAAATGAGGAATGAAAGGAACACAGAAAAAAAAGTTAACCCTCCATTTTGATCTCAAATGGAGACTTAGTTAAACTGCAGGACAATGAGCTTCATCACTGTATTTTGTCATCAAACAAGCATCTAAGTGGCTAAATTAAAGTGACATTTTAGACTGCATAAAGAAAAAATGTCTTAACAGAAGATGGATGTATTCCCTAATAGCATGCAACTCTCAGATCTAGCCAGAATTCTGACTGACGGAATTATGGAAGTTCTAGGCAGTTATATTTACAGTGACATTTTTCAGAGCTGTACACCCACATGCAAACAAAATTTGTAGGCATTTTGGAGTTTTAATATGTTGTCAAAGCTTGATCTTGGCCAAGTTTCCCTAAACCCTCTTCAATCAGGAGATTACATAGTGGATGACTGGCTTGCACCCTCCCTAATTTTATTTTTCATCTGTTTCCTTTTTCTTACGTCCTTTCTCCTCTCACAGCATCTTGTTCAGTAATATTTCTTAGTCTCATTAATCATGTTTCCAGAGAAAATATTTTAAACTGTTGATGACAGCACTTTGTTGTGATTAACATCAACACTGTAACAACTGCAATGGCAGCAGAAAACATTTCTCAAAGTGAATATGCACCTATTTATCAAACAGGAGGCTTTTACTTCGGATACCAGGAAGCGGAAATAAATGAAAATTAGGAATGCTTGAATGATTATTTGGCAGCTGGGGAGATTCCTGGGGCACAAAGGAGTGCCAAATGGAGCCGTGTTAGTAATCTCTCTTTATCCTAGGATGGGTCTTCTATTTATAGAACTATGCAGCCCTCGAAGAGACTATAAGATTGCACACGTGTATGACATGGGAGCAGCACATGCATTTTACATGAAACTGCCTAATAAAATCCAAAGGTGCTCCCAAAATTTTAGTGGACCTATTTTAAACAGTATCATATATTATGTCCATCTGGTTTTCTCAGCTGGTGGCAGGCATTTTCTTCTGAACAGCGTTCCCCTCTGCCTTTTTGTCAGGATTAAAAGAAATTCAGCCTCTACCTTCTGACTCCATTCCCTGTGTATCTCCTACATAAAATCCTTAGAAAAGAGCTCCTTCATAAATCCAGATTATACCAATGAGCCTTCTGGGTCATATCCAGTCCAGTATACATTCAAGGAAAAGTAATTTCTGTTCCGCGCAGTGACATTAACCTCCTATTCTATATCTAGAAAGCAATTATTTCATAATGACGCTATTCTTCAACAGCTATCTGAAGTAAGAACTAGAAAAAGACTCCTATTATTCAGTCTTATGTTGAGTCACTACTGGAAATAGCATTTTACCAGAAAAATTTTATTATCAAATTGGAGACACTCACAAGGCTGTAGAGGAAAATATTAAGCATAAACAGTAGCTGATACTAAAGCTATGTGCATTGACCACACAGAGAGAATGTAAAAGTTAGCCTAGATTCATCCAGCTATCTGTCTTCTCTGATGAAGTGACACACCAGAGATTTGAGGAATCCCCTGGTTTTAAACAGTGAGGCATCGAAGCCTCTTCCTCACAGGTCCAGTGCTGAGGGCAATGGGGCTTAGACCCTCCTTGTCTCTGCACTTCAGCATAATGCCAGTATTACAAATAAAGAATCAGCATGTTTCACAGTGACAAACAAGACATCAAGCAATATTTTGGGCAAATGACACAGAAGACTGGCATAAATAAATCATCCCGGCATTACAATGAGTTCCAAATAAAAAATACAAATACAAAAAAAAACCCAAAAAACCAAAAAAACCCAAGAAAAGGAGAAACTGAGACATAAGAAAAAGACAAAGTTTCCAGTGATGTCAAAACATCTGAAATCATCTCGTCTCGTCTCATGTGCTGCTCTGTGTAAATACCAAAGACAAACAGAAGTGACATGAAAGCACGGATTTCCAGCTCTATGCTACATTGCACTTCAGTCTAGGCAGTAATAGTAGCATCTGCTGCAGCCTCTGTGAAGGGCTTTGCAGTGATAGTGCAGAGGTAAAAGCTCCACAGACAATAAGGTGTTGAACACATCTCTTTGAAGGCCCCTTATCCTTTTTTATCATGCATGACCCTGTAAGAATGTGCAATATAATCATCCAGAGGAAAAAAAGCACCAGGCTTTCAAGCTAAGCTTTTGCTGGCTGCAACTCAGATATTACATGAAGTCATGCCCATCTTATGTAAAAACTGGTAAGAAGGCTGTGCACTGTTTATGGTATATCAGCATGTAATTAGAAAGTCTTGTGCATGTGTTCGTAGGTACAGTGATAATCAACTCCCAGAAACAAACAAACAAACAAACAAACAAACAAACAAACAGAAATAAACATACTGGAGAACTGAATGTCTGAATATCAGAAGTGGTTAAATCCTTCTAAAAAGGGAAGGACAAAGAACAGAACCGCTCTAAGATTAACAGCTTTTGAAACAGCATCATTACAAGTACCTTCCCCAAGTAAAGTGTGAATCAAGCTGTTAGTCACTGAAAGTTAGTGGCTCAAGGAGCCTTATTCAGGAAATTGATTCCATTGTCCATATTCTTCCTGTCACCCCAGCCTGTTTACTTTGGAGAACCAGAGAACTTCTCTATCTTGGGATCTTATTTTTCTGTCCTGTCAACACGTTAGAAATAAAGCTTTTGCACAGTTCCCCATTATTTTGCACAAATTTATTCTCTTCAGTGCAAATGTGAGTATTTCAGTTTCTCTTATAATGGCTTTGCACTACAAATGCCTTCATAACTGTCTGGCAATGGTAAGTCAGAGATTTCTTTTTCACCTCAGGCAAAATATCAATGATTTCTTCTCACATAGAATTTGGAAAACATACATTTAATTTACAATAAGGTTCTAAAAGCTCTTTTATTCCCTCTACAGATTTATGAGTATGATAGTAAAATAAAGGATGGCAGGCAGCCTGGTGCTCCCGACCCCTTTTCCTTGTCTTGAAGAGCCACCTCTGTGCTCTTCTTATCAAAAGTAACAACTCATAGGTCCATGCCACCCTTACCTTTGGGAACCCCTCTCTAACGACCAGGGCCACAGCAAACACTTCACAAAGGAGAACTGTCAGGACTCAGGTGTGACTTGCCATCTTGCAAAATCAATGTGCAGCACACCTTCCTCTTTGTACCAGAGAGTCCTTTTCTGCTCCAGTATGCAAACACCCAAAGCACACATCATTTTTGCAGTCCTCTGAATGAGAAATAACCTTAAATTACAGAAATTAAAGTTTGAAGATGCCTGCGTTGGCAGAAGGCAGATAACAAGCCCATGAAAGTCAGGAGAATGTTCACAGAATCAAAAGGATCCATCTACTTTTAACTGTAGTTCAATTAAGCAACTGCTTGTCATGACAAGTCTGTGAAGCATAGAGATCCAGTAAAAAAAGATACACATAATGGTTTTAGGAGAGACTGGATTTCAGAGTTGTAGACTTATCTCAAAGGAAAGAAAGGATGATTACAAAAATATTTGAGGTAAANCCCCCCCCCAACATCTTTTATTTCCCATTCTAGTTTATGTAATAGATATAACAATCCTCTGGGAAACACCATCCATGTGTAGATAGTGCACACTCTCAAATACAGTCATTATGTGTTAATATACCAAAGAATTTGAGGGATCTGTTCAATTTTACATAAACTATAGACAAAGTATTTATCAGTGCATGGCATAGGTATTTCCATAGTGGACAGCAATATTACAGTATACCATTTTGTTAACCACCATTTGAACTATACTGATATAAAGGAAAAAAAAATTAATCTGTTTTTAACATAAACTTGTATCTTAAGCTATGATAGTATTTCCAGTATTTAGTAATACAGATCGATGTTGCTAAAGCCTGACTTAGGAGTATTCAGTGCAACAGCACTTGCCAATATATTAACTATCTTAAGCATGTTTTTAAAAGTGGAGATTTGTAACAGAAATTGTTTTGCCATGTTAAAAATGAAAGTACTCCTCTAGGAGGCCTGTACTTTTATATGTGGCACGGTTCATGAAGGGCACTAATCCACATTATTACAAGTACTAAATGCCAATTAATTCTCCCTTACAAGTTATGATAAATGATTATTTTAGGGTGAAGCTATACATTTTCCAAAGGGTCTTTATCACAGCTATGTTGACAGGACTTTAAGTATGGTGGTATGCTTAGTACTACCCTAAAGTAGCTGAAGCATGTGCCACAGCAGGTGCCACAAGCAGAACATAGATCTGCTTTGACATTAGAACGTAGGGTATAGAATGAGGGCAGGATTGTTTGATGGATTTAAAAAGAGCATATGCTGTGAATGGTTTGGAGAAGTGGAGCCTTTAGGGTACAGCATTAGAGTCAAAGCTAACTGAATCCGAAGAAATCCTGCCTCATCGTAGCAACAGTCCTTTGTACTTCGTGATCATCACGTATCTGTCATTACAGGAACATTTTAACACCTCTACGGGAAAATCTCACTGAAAGGTAACCTTTTGGGCAAAGTAAGAGCAGAGCACTAAAACCTGCTGTTTGAGTTTTGAGGGACATATTTCTGCCAAAGAACTGTAAAAATTATACTCGCATCTTTTTTACAAAATGTAAACAAAGTTTACATTTATTTCACAACTTTGATGATGCCCTCTTCGTAAAAACTTACACTTTTGCGCCAACTCCCAGTGTGACAAGATGCCGGTAAGCAATGTACTCCTACTCCTTCAGGCACAAAGTGGCACAGAAGGTGACAGTTTTTACCAGTCACAGGATCTCTCCTCATCTATGACTTTACGACCCCAACCCAGACTGAGCAATTCACTCTAACAAAGCAGGAGATGGAAGGCCCCTCCTTGCCGGCCACAGCTGTACCTCTCTTCCAACACACGTGCCCTTCTCACACCCACAATCATGCATATGCACAGTCAGTGTGCTTGTGATCTCACCAAGATTTTTCCTACAAAAAATTTCTTCACAGCTTCTAGTGGTTTTGGCCTTTGCAATATCATTCTACAAAGATGCTGATTATTCCTTTGCTAATGCTTGAGCAGCGGTAAACAGCATCTAGTTCTCATTTTCTTGATCCCCCTGCAAAATCAATTTTTGCTTTCTGTATGAATTACGGTCACAGATAACTTGTAAAAATGAAGTGAAATGTCTAACCAGTCCACTTGATAATCAGTTTATGGACTTGACATGTGCCGAAACTGTAGACAAAATTAAAGATCTGTGAAAAATAATGGAATCATCCCAAATGCCACTAGGAAAACAGCCTAAGCAGTGTTTACCTTTCCTAGAGTAGCCCTAAAGTATTTACACAGGCAGAAAACCTCAACCTCATCTGTAATTAAAAATCTAGTGTTACATTCTCTGATACTAGAAAAAGTACTAGATTCTATGGTGTTCAGCCTCCTTAATGGAGTTACACTGGTTTACACCAGCTACAATCATTACTCTTATCTTAGTAAGTGTAGAATTTCTCTTACAGAAAGAATTTTAATGTTACATTAAATAGTATTTTTCCAAGCTCCTTTTATACACAAGTGATTGAGAACAGCAGTATTATCCTTCAACTCATAAGTCTCTCTTGACAAATATATTTCCCCTGTAACTTCATAGAACTAGTGGAATTATACCAGGAATAAATCTGTTCCAGTATCTTCAGTTACTCTATTTGGAAACTAGTCATTTGCCTGACCTTCAGTGCAATGCTAAAAACAGAGTTTGTCTGTCATCAAGAGCCAGTGAGATTTCAGATAAAACAGAAGTCATGGCTCCTGCAATGAAATTCCTGGAGTGTCCATCAAAGGCTTGCCAACAATAGCATCTCACTCAGTCAAGACTTTCATACTTCGATAAAACTCGGGGGGGAGGGCGAAGATGAGATTTGACATTGGGAATTGGGCATGCCACAGCAACTTAGTACTCAGTCTGAAATATGCAAAACCAAAGTAATGACATTCCGTCTAAACTTTTATGACTTGAATAGCTTCGGTTCTTTACAGGTCCAGTGATTCCTCACAGAATTAGGAATTCACTTTTTTGGTTTTTTTTTAGTTGGTTGTGGGGCTTTTTTACCCCTACTGGGGAACATTCCTTCCTGCTGCCAGCACCAGAATGTATTGAACATAACATATAGAGCAACACAAAATAAATTATGTTTGTTTTAAACTCCAATGTAAATATTGTAAACAAGCACTGGAGTGGAAGCAGGACTATTTATTCTCCAACTTCCTTGTCTGAATTACAATAGAATAATCTTGTGTTCTTTAGAACAAGGGGACTGTTATAGAAGAACAATTGCCCGACAAGACTGCACATTTCTTCCCCACGGTCCCATGCCAGTATACAGGCGTACAGTGCTCTCCCTTCTGTCAAACTTGACCCTGGCCTTTCTATTGACATTACTTAATCCAAACTTAAATCTCAAAATACCTTCCCAGTCCTAGCAGAATATTGTCAAGTGCTTTGATAGTGAGAGATGGCAACAGAGAAGATTCCCAGTCATTTCCACATGCATCCTAGACAACTGTACATACAATGCTTCCTAACAGCCTTGCTATCTTCAAATACATGCTTGCATTCCTAGTATTTGAGCAGTTTGTCCACTCTTGTAGTTACTTTGGTTTCTACTGAGCGGATTTAAGCAGTTACATACATGCTGAGACTGTGGGCAACAGTGGGTTGGGATGAAGCCAACAAAAAGGATACCTTGGAATGTGGTCTTCTCCTGTCACAAAATGGACAATGTATATTTTAATAAAAAAATAAAGTCCTGTCCTAGTCTCTCTCACCAGTCTTTGCAATGAAAATTAACCACAAAAACCAGATGATGAAGGTGTCAGAGGTAAGAATAAAAAGACACTTCAAAACACTGTCACCGATTATGGCAAGAAAAACATGTTTAAGGTTAAGCAGAGCTTAAAATTCATATTACCAATTTTTTAAGCACAGCTTACAGGCAGCTCTCCTTAACCATGAGGCTATGGCACTCTCTCTGTTACCTAATTAAATTGAGGACTGCCACAGTGAAACCTACTTGCACTACAAAGTGATCCAAGTCACCAGAGGAAGAGAGGAAGTGTCAAGAGGCACAGCCCAACCAAAGGCTTTGTGTCCTTGGTGTCACAGGAGTGCCCATGAGTTCAGCTGGAGATGCTGAGCCTGTTGGACATGTTTTGCAAAGAAAACACCAAAAACATCCAAAAAGAAAACACCCCCAGCCGTCAAAAGTATTGTCTAAATAGTCAAGGCATGCAAAAACTTTAGCAAAAAGAAACACAGCACTACAGATGGGAAGACAATCCAAGTCTTCATGTCCTTGAATACTAAAGGAATGGAAAAAACCCCACAAACCCTGGACAAAAAGTAAAAACATACCATCAATAAAGTTTAGATCTTACTTATTCTGTTAACAAAGCAAGATAAACTGGGCAAAATGCAAGTCGTGGTGTATCAAATTACAGAGAAAAGCTACACATATTATTATGTACATGCATATGATGGAGGTACCTGTTCATCACAGGTGTGTCAAAAAAGTAAAAAAGCAAGGGAGATTTTTCTACAGGCCATTTGTACCCAAAGATAAATATACAGGTATATGTAAAACTAAGCTCAACTAAAAATGCATTAAGGACATTGCAAGTCACCACCTATTTCATCTATTCTCAGGATTTGATATCTTTGTAAACAATCGTGCTTTTAGTACTTTTTGTTGTTGTTGTTAACAGAAATAAACATAGGGATTTTGAGCTTTTAATATTGTGGCTTTACTCAATAAATATATGAAAGTATTCAAATAAGTATTAAATGATTAGATGTTTCACGTTCACCATTTCAAGACGGTCACGATCACCAATTTTAAGGTGTTAGAATTGAACCAGAAAAATGTTTTTCTCTTGTAACACACTAAGACAACTAATTTTTACTGACTATCACATTACTGTCCTTGCTGCAGTGGTGGGGAGATATGAATAGCTTCAGAAGATGGTGTGTACCCTCTGTTTTCAGAAAGACTTTGGTAATTTGGGGGCTTTTCTCAATAGTTCCTGAACCATGTTTTGCCATTCTAAAATTGGGTTGTCTGCAATGGAAAAAGATAATATTTTAGAGAGTACTTTCTAAATATCTTTTTACAGCATTAGTATATCCAAGGGCAGTCTCACACTACTGTGGATGTACGGGCCAGATAGTCTCTCCTCAGACAGCAGCCGAGAGCAGATACTTTATGGGAAGATTAAAACTAAAGCCTTGTGGCATCCAGGCCAGAACATTCACTGTGGATGTTCTAAAATTAAGCGCCAACAAGGAAAGCTTATTCCTAAACCCTTTATCTACACATTGAACAAAGAGGTTTATCAATCAACTACACAGCAAAAGCGATTCCCTGGCCTCCAGAACTTGGAGACAAATTTAATATTGGAGCCCAATCCCATCTCTGCAAACCAGCAGAGGATAATCGACACTTAATGGAGACAAAAGAAGTAATGTTGTTTACCAGTCCTCCTCAGATATAACTCATCAAATAATAAGGCAAATAACTGTTAAATTATAATAAAATTACTTTTTTTTTTTTTTTTGGGTGCTGTTTCCTGGTCTATAAAGAGTTTTAATAAACCAAAAAAGAGACCAAATTAAGTGTTTGAGCTAAATACTCAGAATGGCAAAAGACATCTACCCGTATCATCAAATGGCAAGAAACCCAGATCCAGCTTGGAATTCTTTCCCTGTGAGAAGGATCAGCATCTCACACTGTACTTATAAAATATAATACTGTACAAGAGAATGTCCTGCCTCCTTTCCAGGTTGCCTTTAGGACACATGAACTCCAGGGAATTGTGGGTGGAATGTATAAAAGATCTTACTGCAGCTGCTTGCACTGCATCTGTTCAAGGGATAAATAAAGCAGCTAAGTTCTAGTTTTGGTTTCATTCGTTGCCAGTCCCTTGACATGCAAAGAAATTATATACCACCTCATCATCTTGTCAATCATACTGCAAATATGTCTTCAATATTGTGGAAGTGATGATCACTTTTTTTTTAGGCCAGGAATATTCCCACAAGCTGGGATAACCTCCATGACAAGTCACACACACTGGGGAAAAACCAAAACCACTTCATATTCTCCCAGAGAGCAACACTGCTCATACAAATCAGCAATCCTTACACTTCTTCCCATCCTTCTTGGAAAAGGAATTAGAACTGAATCTAGATGAAACTGATTTGAAATTAAAACTGAATTAATTCACAAGTTCTCTAGACCTTACAGAAGGTTTATTCTACCTTTTTTTCCTCCCCTCTGCTTTATTCACCTGTGTTTCCCAATGCTAAAAATATTGAATTATGTAGTATAAAAGAAGGAATAAAGGATCTGTGTGAGCTGAAGATCCAGCCCTTTTTGATGGGAGTCACTGGGACTCTCTCCATTACCATTTAGGACACGCATGCACATCTTCACAAGGCACATTTTCCATAAAAGCTTGTTGTGTCTGTTAGTCTACAGGGCAGATTATTTTTTAACTCTTTCATACACTGGTCTATTTCTATAGGTCATCTAAAGAATGTTTCCTAGAAATGTAATCAAGGAAGTGATGTCAGCCTCAGAAGATACACCATGGACTTAGAAATGATGCACAGATTCCCATGTTTTTGCCATGAAGAACTTACAGAAATGCTCACCATCACTATCTGCTGGAGATTCCCTTTTGCAGAGTGAGGAAGAAAAGCTCTGCAGAAACTTAAGCGGAGATACAAAGAAAAGGGAATTGCACATGAGCAGGACAAAATCATCCTTTTGTGGACCATAGGATGTGTGATTTTAAAGGGAAGAAAATAACCTCCGGGAATGCTCAGGGGAGATATACTCAGGTCTCAACATAGAAGTTATATTGATGTTAGTTGCAGCTTGAGTTCCTCAACACAGGCTAAAGAAGACTATTCAATACAGCAACAGACACAATTAGAGAAATGAGAAACCCCACAGCTTCACACAGAGAAGTTATGAACTTCCATAAGGTGCCGTATTTAGCCAGGGCCTTGCTGCACATGTACATCCTGCATATCCTTTCTTTCCCTTTATTGTTCTAGAAGAAAGTTTAACACCCTGTGGAAGGGTCTATAACTTTCACTTTCCAAACGCCATCTTCATCTCTTTGTTCCTTCACTCTCAGAGCACTTAATCTGAACACCATCAAATGTAGGAGCAAAGAAAGGATAGCAGACTGATGAGGGGCACTGTGCGGGGGTAGTGCAAGGGAAGGCAGGCAGGGGAGGAAGACTACATCCCAGGCATATGGAAGGAGCAGACAGCAGAGAACCATCCCACATGGAGCGAGGATGAATGCCAAGAGCCAACATTAGAGGTCTCCCACATGATCACAGCAAAATCAGTACTTGTCCTTGCAGCCGACTGCTACAACCAAGACACCCAACTCTCAAGGGTGGGACAATGCCTCCCTCAAAAGAGAGGACAGCTCTGCTTTGCCTCAGGGAGGAAACAGCCAAACAATTCTGGCACCCCAATAATCTGCTCACTCTTTCTGTCAGGTGTCAACAGTCTGAAAGCCACAACTCTGCGCACTCATCATCAGCTACTGCCAACTACGTGCCAAAACAGCACATACTACATTTTCAGAAGTGTTAGATTGAAAAGAAGCAGCACCAAGCAGCAGGCAATTAAATTGAGAAGAGACTGCTGTTCAAATAAGTTTGGTTTATTGTTCACACAATCTATGATGCTTACAGATTGCTGATCACTTCTTGTCATCAAGGAAGCAAAGCACACAGAGTAACAGAGTGTAACAGAGATCCTCACCCACCTCACCCTATATAACTGACAAAAGGATTTAATCTTTAATAACTTGCTAAATAATGTAAGAAAACAAGAGAGATAAGAATCTTAGACAGGAAAGCACTTTTGACAGTAGGTCAGGAAGGTACTTGTATTTTGCAACTTCTGTCAAAAAAAGAAAATTAGCAAAAAGACTATCCATTTTTTTCCCACAACAGTTAACCTCAGCCAATGCTGATGAAAAAGAACATCTTGTTTTGGCTGCCTATTTCTTTTTTAAACACCTGCTACAGTACCAACTGCCCTTGGCCATTTTTGAACCAGCTATGACTAGGTAAGGAGAGAATGCTGACATTCTCAAATAGAGCAGGAGGGTTGCAGTGACCCTCAGGATCAAGAAAAGGCAACCCAAATTCACCCTAATACCAGAGCATTCCAATTTGGCACTATGTACCAGAATCTGGGGTTACATGTAGTATTTTTGGAGTTTTGGCTACGATGTCCCATTCCAGAAGCTTGAGGTAAACGTAGTATTGGTTCCAATTGAAAATAGCTTCCTAAGTTACAGGATGCTTTAAATATAGCATGAGAGTCCCACAGAGGCTTCTCAAGAGTGTGCATGGCACCCTAACCAGGTACAGTAAGTACTACAATGCATCACAAATATTTTTATTCATGCCACAAAGACTAATTGCCACTAATGCTGGCTTTAAACTGAGAACCCATCAGTTGTTTATAGTAAGCATGTGCCCTTAAGCCTGTTACTTTTAATGAGAATAAGGGTTTATGTCTGTATTAACAAGTATGGCGAAGCAAGAGAGGCAAGGGGGCCAAAATAGCCCAGCAGCTGGAATTTGGACTCTGAGCAAGGGAAAGGTGGGAATATGGTGGGAACATATGAAAGGCTGTGCTCCTCCTAATCCTCAGCTGCCATTGCAACAAATCAAGTGTATTTGGAAGGATTCTGGAGAAAGGTTAAACCCTATTTATGCAGTGTCCAGGCACTGAACACCTGTGGCACAGATGATCACTACACCAGCTACGCATGTGGGAGGTGCAGAAAGTAACTCTACCCTTGTCAGGGGATTTGCATGCCGTTAAGACATTTGACCCATTACACCTTCCTAAAAGAAGAGCAAGATCTCATTGACTTTTTGGGAAAATGGCTGAGAGCCACCACTAACAGAAAGAGGAGTCACCTTGTATGAAGCCCATTCAAGATGTCATCTGGAGCCATTTGTAAGCTGAAAATGAGTTTTTTCAGGCTATTTAATTCCAGGTAATTTCTTCCCCCTATTGTTTTTGGTTCTCTTTTTCCTGAAAATCTCGCAGAAGAACACAAAGAGCTTTACATTTTTGGCAAATATTATACTCTTCATTGATCTGAAAATGGAAGCTTTTAGAACTGTTTCCCAAGGATATCCTGAACCAACATTGAGGGCCAGCTTCATATAGTCAAACTTTATTTCTTTAGGACCTAAGGTTATAAAAGCAGCTAAGTAAAATAAACTTTTTTTATCATCCTCTATGTAGCACATATTGACAGGTGATACCTGTTTGCTTTTAAATATAGAAGGTAAATCATGGGTCAAAACAATGTGACTGAACAGCAGGCCTTGTGCTCACTCCATGCCAGCAAGAATGAAATTCTTTATGAAATACCATTTATTAAATATCATAGCATACTTTTATGAATTAGGATTTAGGAACTTAGACAACTGTAACAAAAAGCCTCTTCTGAGATTTTGTTCTCAGGTAAGCTTTTTATTAAGATTCTAATTACACTAGTAATGAAGAAACAGCCCTTTAACATGCTGCGTCTAAGCCACTCTTTTTCAATTAGCATTATTCATTTCCAAGCATACTACTGCTGACGTTGCCAGACAATGTTTTAATTAATTTCTTTCCTCAAGGCTTGCAGTTGCATTTGATTTTTACCATGTCCAGCAGAAATTTCCCTCCCTCTTCTCCCCTTATGGTCTTTCAATGAGGATTAATAATTTACCTGCACAATGATCATCTGACTAATTTTGCAATAAAACTCAGTGAAAAAAGAAGAGCAGTATCTCATTTTATACAGGACACTATTTAGAGTTTTATTATGCATCAAAATGCTGGAACTCAGGTACCCATCTGCAGAAATTTCTAGTCACACAAATCAGCTACATGAAATTGTGCTCTCAGCTAGCTCCAGTCCATAATGAAATCTAGACTGTAGTGAAGACCATTCCATATTGCACACCACTTTCACACTTTCGTAGTGCTACTCAAGGTTTGTATTGTTGTTTTGATTTTAAATACCCACATTTTAGACAGTTATAAACTAAGATACATTTTTTGCTACTGATTAGAGAACATGAGTGACCAGATGGGAACTGCTGTTGCTAGAACAGAAAGTTAATGCTAATGCATTTGCAGAGCTAATTTCTCTTTGTGTTCCATGGCTGGAGAACATTTTGTAATAATGTATTCAGAATGGAGCTAATGACAGTTATCTCCTGTGTTATTAAGACAGTCATTTACAGAGTTCAGACATCAGACACTAATAAAAAGTTCTACCTGAAAAAAAAGCTTATTGTGCATTTTAATTATAAAGCACTAACAATTCAGCAGCTTTAAATTCAAAATGTAATGGTTACCTCCTGATGTTTTTACTGGTTCTAAAGGATCTGCAAAATTATTGACTTTAATAATAATTATGTAAATCTGAAAACTTCCTGAAATACTACATGAACTGTATTCTCAAATAAATAAACTCTAGGTCGAAGGCTGAGCAATTTGTCAGACCAGATTATTCAATTGCCAGGGAACACTGTTAAATGCTAAGAAGAGAAAAAGGAACATAAGTAATTTGAGTGGATCTGTTTCCTTAGGTTAAGAAATCGTCTCCTCCTCCTCCATAAACCCACAATACCTATTGTTGTCCCCACTTGTGAACTTCTCATTTTCTCACCAACCTTGGGCCCAAGTTTCTCACAGCTAACACTATACGCCTCCTGTGCCAGGGAAAGGTCACATTCCCCTCCTTTTGCAGGAAGGAAAGCTGCAAAGTCACTTTACAACTGGCATAGTTGCTATTTAGCCCAGTTATTTCATACACTGAGCTCTTTACATGGATAATGCCACACAAGTATCGATGATCCTGATACAATCACACCCCAAAAAAAGAGCTGCATTTAGCAGGTGAAATAAAGAAAGGGTTTCAAATGCACAGCCTATGTATCATGTGTCCGAGCAGTCAGAGAAGCAGGTTTGATGATGTAACATCATTTAAGCCTCAGCTACTACAGGCCATTTCCTGTATTAATCTGGCCTGTATTCCAACAGGGCTAAATGTTTCTCCTGAAACTCAAAACATGGATAGAATTGCAGAACCCAACCTTAAACAGATGATTTCTGCACAGATACTGTGCAGAGTACATAATACTCCTTATATACCCCTGACCTTCAGCAGTGGACTTAGTATTTAGTGATTACTTTAATCACACAAACAGATAAGAGGGACTGCCTTTCTATTCCAAGTACATACTTGATTTAAAAGAGAAATCATTTGACCAAGAGCTTTAGTTAGCTCCATATCCCTCCTGAAAGCTATTTTGTCAAGTACAAAACATGCATTTGAATCACATTGCACTATGATATTATAGTTTAAGCAAAAAAATATAATAAAAGGACTATTCTACAAAAAAATCCTGTGTTTAAATTTACAACAACAAACTGCACAGATTTTCCCAAATGTTTTCTGCAAAGAAAGAAAACAAGTTTCTTGCTTGTATCATGACTGTTTACCTAGGCGGGAAAAATAGCCCATTTTGTGCTGGAACTGCTTTCAATAACAAAATCGGGTATTTGTTGAAATCAAATCACTGAAAGTGTTACTGGCTCAGGTGAAATATCTATTGGGACTACTCCTCAGACACGACACAGTAATTTTGGTCAAGATGGGAGTATTGTCTACCTCAGAATAACTGATGCCTTACCTCTTGAAGGACCTGCACAGCCACATTTAAACACCTGTTCTATTTTATTCAGAGCAGAGACTTGAACTGACTTCCCAGTACCCAGGGAGTTTTTGATGCCCAGATGCCAGAACCCATTTCTTCCTCTGGTCCAATAAATATTATTTAAATGGAATGTAACTATAGAATTTGCACCCTCTCCCCTTGTCTGACATACACATGACACTTGTGTTTGATGAGACATGCAGCCGTAGCATACAAATGCCCTGTATACTGAACTGCCACTTATAGTACAGGTGATGACTACTGGAACATCTCGTATAAACAATTCCAAGTCAGGGGGCTGAGTAGTTACTTGTAGGGTTCAGTATCACAAAAATACAGTAATTTCTGATAACTGAAGCTGTAAACATACCAGAATTGGCTTCCAAATTATTTTGAAAGCAAACATACCACCTAAAGTAACTAGCACTCTCTCATGGTACTGACACATTTGCTCGTATAACAAACAGTTGGATGTAATAGAATTCAGAATGCTGTAGCTTCAGATGGGGTGACTTGCTCAAAAAATTATCTACAAATGAAACAACCATCCCAAAGAAATTATGATGCCCACTGAATAGTTGTTTTATAAAAAAACAATAGGAAAGTTTTGGAGTGTTCTTAAAAAGCTGGTCTGGAAGTATTTCATTTTCCTTTCCCAAGGAACTATTTTGAATTAAAGTATAACAAGAATGGAAGAATGTGAAACTGCTCAGGCATAAGAAATTACCACTTCTCTAGACATATGACAGTCATTACATTAAATGGCTCACTCCTTTCTCAGAAGTTGACTCAGTCATTTGAACTTTGAGGGAAAAAAACCCATCTCTACTGCATAGTAGAGCATAGAGGAAGACTTTTAGAGGACATGAGACTTACCTGTTAGTTCAGTAGAATATCAACAATTACAAATAATGATCTGTGGCTTTTGGTATTGTGAAGGACTTGCTATTTGGAGACCAAAAAAACCCGCCTCTCAAAGTTGCAGTTGTAGCTGTAGGACAACTGCTCAGCAGTTCGATCCACCAGAGGTGGCTGCTTAACAGGTGATGTGTGACCAGCACTGCAAGTGAACTTGCTAAATTGCTGCAGTTCAGTCAATAGAGGTAAACTGCATCTTTCTGATTATAATTTATGTACAGCACCACGTGGCCATTCAGACGACAGTTGCAGAATGCACAGAGCCTGACCCCAGACCACTTGAGGTTTCCCTGCTTTCAAGGACAGAAGGAAAAAGTGAAGCTGGGACTGCCTTCCCCGGTCACTTGTCTGCTGTAAGGCACTGAGATGCAATGGCCCACAGGAAATGAGTGCTCTCACACAGCTCCCCTAAAGCAAAGGCAGGCACAGCCAGAGCCTGACATATGTATGCCAGGGAGGGGAGGAGGGACAGGAAGCAATCAGGAAGAGATGCTGATAAAAGGAAAGAGCCTAACAACTGTGAGAAAAACCTTCCTGTTCCTGCAGAGACAAACTGCAAAATGCTAGGCCAAGGGTTTCCCTCAGCCTCAAGGAGCTGTTCCAGGCTGCTGGTATCAGAATGAGTATACAGATTGGCTATTTTATTTTTTTTCGTAGTAGTATTTTCTGTTTCAGATCACTACACCTACATCATCATCATATTTCAACTTTTTTCCTCACTTATTCAAATAAAGAAAAATAGTTCTTGAATGCCTTTGTTTTGCTGAAACATTATTTCCTTCTGCTTCAGGCTCTGGCTTTTGATTTGGAACCCAGGCAACTAAAAATCCTCTCTATTAGGAAATACAAAACTGTATGGATAATCACAGAAAGAATACACCAGTCATGAGTCACCACAGTGTTCTAGATAATCTTTCCACTACCTCAGGTGATGATAGTTCCTGCACACTTTTCAGCTCACTGCATCCCCTGCAAGTCAGTCTGTCCCACTAGAAAAGTTTACTGTTCAGCAATAAACATTCAGAAATATATGAAGAGGTTCTGCTACTGCACCCAACCATGTGCAACTGCACCATCTTAGGTAACATGGCAACAGAGCACTTAGATAATTAACCTAGTCCAAAAGCCTTCTTACAGAGGATTAGGTCTATAAAATTAATGAATTCTGCTTGCTTCCAGACAGTTCATCCAAGCAGCAGGGAAAAATAAACGGCTTTGCTGCCCACGTCAATTTGGAAAGGCCAGATTCATGTGTGTGATCATGCCACTGGTGACAGCTCAGCTTTGCCAACAACCTGTGAGTCTCATTCATTTCAGCAGGGCTGACAGATGCTCGGCTTTACTAAAAGTCTGTCAATACTGTTTTCCTACCTCTGATACCTGCCCATGACATCTCATGACAGAATTTGCTATCTCAAGACAGAATTTTCCTAGAGGATAGGTTGGTATGCAGAGTGGGAACTGGAAAAAATCTTCACAGATGATTTTCCAGTGCCATTGTTAAAGGGGTGTGAAAGCTTCAGAGTGACCTTAACTCTTCCATACTTGTTTTTGTCTCTTTTCTTGTCCCCACGCCCTATGTTAGTCAGGCATTTATTTTTAGATAAAGAACAGATAAGCAGAACAATCCATTTCAGAGGAACAGATCTTCACCTGTCAACCAGCTGACTGACTGTGACTCCTGTCCTATGCTGTTGACTATTCAGCAACGAGCTGATCACCTGAACCTACCTGAAGCCAAGAAAATACAGCGCCTCAGACACCATTTTAAAGATTCCTTTAAAAGTGAACTGTTGTGCTGAACAGGAATCCCCTTCCATGCCCACTGTTTTAAGAGCCTTTTTCCTGAACAGCAGCACTAACAATGCCACGATCTTTTATTGTGCTTTTGTCACTAGGCTTCAAGGACCTTCAGGATTTCTCTCACTCAGGTAAAGTGCAAGATGGGTGCAAATTGTATAGGGCTGGCTGGCAGAGTACAGGTCAAAGGACAGCTAAACCACAGTTCTAGTTCTCAAGTCCAGGGTGCTCACTTTGTCTACACACAGGCCAGTTTCATTATGGCACAATATTAGCATCTTCTTTTGGGGACATCCTTGGAAACATGTAGGTATAATACCCCAAAAGGGATGGACAACCCCGGGGTGTTGTCATCATCTTTCTCAGGAGCTCAGGGTCAGCTCCCTTGCAGCATGACAGAAGAGCACAGAGCCTTCATGGAAAAGGATGAATCTTTTTGTTCTCTGTGGCCCACCCACAGACAGTCTAATTGCTTGAGGGTAGATGGAATATAATGAGCATGTCTGCATGCAAACCCTGTCTGCATGCAGAGAGGGACACTACACATATACAGGCAAAAGGGCCGAGACACATCTGGGAGCAAAAGCAATTACAAGACCCTCTAAGTTAAGTGTTTGGGGTTTAGGACTCATCTTGCACATAGAAAGCCTTATCTCAGGGCAGCTGTGGATCAAAACTAGTCCATAGACAAATGTACGGCATCCACTAGCAACATTTAGCTCTGGGTGCCTTTTCCAAGAAAGGCATATTCCTCCCAGTTATTCTTCCCCCCACTGTCCTCCAATAATATCTTGAGATGTTAAGTACAGATTTCCTTTCCCCCCGCCCATGTTAAGATTGCAAATTGTGGCTAAGTTCACAGCTCAACTCACTTGTGACTGCAAATTTCTGACTAAGGAGAATATCTGATATGTTTGGAGATACATTTATATGAAAGATGATCATGAAAAAATACACTATTACCATCAAAAGCCATGTGTGTTCCAATTAAAAAGGTCACAACCAGCAGGCATTACTATCCCAGCTCCCCCCGAAAGAGGCTGCGTTCATTCCTGCATGCACCCTTTCCCCCTCATAAGGCAGGATGCAAAATCCAATCCCAACCCAAATCAATAGTTCCAACTGAAAACTGGGCCTCTCTGGGAAAGAGTTCAAAACATTTAACAGTGCTTTCTGACACTGCTACTGCTGGAAAGGCAGTCAGCTGTGTGAAGAGGTAATTCCTCGACACCTCTGGGAATTCAGCCACTGCAGTTTCACTCCTGCTCCTCATATGCTCTCAAAAGCCCCATGAGAATCATGCAGCCTTTGGGCATCGTGTTTACACTTTAATAAATTACAATATGAGACAGTGAGTTATTTGGGAAACAACTGGCTTTTCATTACTGACTGTGTCATAGACAGTGCAAATGCCCCAGTCTGTGTCCTTGACTGGCAGCCTCGAGGTATGACTGAATGACTTATAAAAAAATCATCAACACTATACAGTGCAGGCTGCAAAGTGTCATGAAAATGCCTATGGAAATATGCTGGCACCTCTCTGTACTTACCTTGGGTGGGATAAGAAAAATATCAACACTATTTACAAGAGTGAAATGAATCTGAGTTTATGAAGTGAGTTTATTTTTGTGGGCAGGGGGGATTTTAGGTTGTCTTTTACTTGTTTGCTTTCATTGATACTAACCGAATATCGTTCTTTGCAGTTACTGTACTGTTTCTCCATAAGGAGTTATGAAAAGTTCCTCCCATCATCCAAGACCTTAATACTAAGGTAAATGCAGCTCTGTCTTCTGAGAAAGGGCTAATGTGCATAAGAACGAGGGAGATCAAATGACACAAAGCTCCACAGGATGAATATGAAATAGTAAAGATTTCACAAGCTCACTGACTCTGAATCACGATTGTTGCAGAAATACCAATTTGTACCCACAACTGTATTTTTTCATTTACGGAAAAAAACCCAACACAGTTTTAAAAGTAGTGTGGGTGTTTTGTTTTTTTTTTTCTTTTTTCTTTTTTCTTTTTTCCCCGGTGGAGCAGACCTTTTGTTTGCATTCTACTTGTTTGTCTGATTAAATCATTCTGGTATTCCTGTTAAACACTGTTATGTAAGTAACCTCTCTTGTCACTGTACTGCAAAATAAACCTTCTGCAGGTGATTTGTGGAGTTACTGAAACTTCTCTAAAAAGATCCGAACATTCTGGAGTAGATTTGAGACTGTCAGAAAAAAAAAAAGAAAAAGAGAAGGAAGCTATCAGAAGTCACACAGAACTACCTGATAAGAGAAGGGTAGGTAAGAGAAAATCAGGTTTCCTGAAAACCACCTAATGGTAAAAACTTTTAAGAAATGGAGCTAATTTAGATAATAAGAGTACTCAACTGCAACACCTTAAAATAAAGCTTTAAGGGGAAGGAAAAAATAAAGCAGCTAGGAAATAAATAGAATCATCTACAGTCAACAGATACACCATGTAATGAATTATTAAATCACATACTGTTTGTCAGCTGCAAATGGAAGGCTTCTGCATAATTTAAGACCGTGTTTTAAGCACTAATGAGTCTTCTGCTTGACAAGTCTGATTTTTATCCAATTATTGCACCCCCTCAGAAGAGGGGATACATATCTCAGTCTTTGTCCAGTTTTAACACCTGACTTCACATATTTACAAGCAGTTACATGTTTATTTTCTAGAATAAATTCTATGTTCCCATTCAGAGTTGTTCTACTCCCCTCCCCTCAAAGACACAGCATCAGCGAGGCCCCTATCAGCAGAAAGAGAACACTGTACGAAATAGAACTCGAAGCTCATTTAAAAGAGACAGTATCACCATTCATAAAAATGTACTAACCAGAACTGTCTTCCTGGGGCATTATCCATGCCAGGTTGTACTTTGAACTCGTATATTTAAAGTCCACATTATATTCTCTTTATTCACACGTAAGTACAAAGATCTACTATTTCGCAAGTCAGAACGTGCATATGACTGCTATTTTCCAACCTAAACAAGCTCAACAAGGCTTTTTCGCACACTTACTCTGGAGATGGTCAAGGGCATGTTGAAGTCCTTGCCCCCCTGCAGTCGGAAGCCCCAGGGTCCAGGTCCATTCAGAGTCACACTGTAAGCCATTGTGTGCCGCTCTCACCAGAACACAAGGCACTGCAGAACACAAGGATGGGGGAGACAGACAAAAGTGTGAAAAAACAGAATGAAAGGAGGGAAGAGTTTTGCATAACGACAGCAATTCTCTTTCTGCCTTGCCTGTTCAGTCGTGCTCTGATACCACCTAAGAATAGATGGGAGCTATAATGCAGATGCTGATATCCCAGCTGAGCAGGGCCCATAAAAGGTTTGTAACCAGACACCTATTATGCAAAGACTTCATGACTCAGAGGTCTAATATAGTCCTCTGGGAAGGGGACAGATCTTTCTAGGCTCCTCAAGCCCCTTGTCCTGCTCTGTTACTTTATGGACAATACACGTTTCAATAAAACAAGCAAGCAAAATTCAATGCTAAAATCCCAAACACGTCAATCTCTTCATTAACCGATTAACAACTACATAGCCATTTTTAAATTCTGCTTCAGCACATGCTTATTGCATTGCAACATGTAATATACCACAAACAAGTTCTTTTTACACAGATCTTACCATATGTAAGAGGAAAGGCACCAAAAAAGTGTTTACCTTCTTTTGCAATGGTTTGTTAAACTGAAAAAAGTTTTAGCATCACCAAAAAGTCCCACAACTCATTTTTGGCGCTTGGTTCCACAGTCCTTGCTTTCTCAAGGGAAAATTAAAATTTATTCTCTCTGAATGCAGACAGGTGTATCATGAGATACTTCTAATCAGCATTTAACTTCTGTGGCAAAAGCGTAGTTTTACTACATACCTGTCTAGTCATTTCAATACAAGTCTTCTAAAGGCATGACACTTGAATGAAAGGCTAGGAATACAAATAGTTAGCAAATTGCTTTCTTAATTTATTCCTTGATTTTTTCATAGCTTTTATTCAAGTTCTTAGGCATTTCATAAAACCATAACCCTTGTTCAGTAATGCTGGATAGCATTTCTGCCTTAGATTGGAAACTGCTGAAATACAGAGGACATGAGGGAAGGGGAGAAGCTGTTGGTTTCAGAACTACAGATATAAAAAAAAAAAAAATTCTGCCCTCAGAGTAAAGCTATAAACATTAATTAATGCTCACCCCTTTCAAGCCTGCATTAATACATGCAGGACCTCCAGAACACCCCTCCTGTATCTCCACAGCATTTATCCTCTGGTTAGAAAGAAACTGCCATTATGTTAGGATGGGGGCAGGGAGGAAAAACCAACACAGGTTCTACTCTGGGAATCAAAAAGACAACCAAAACTACACAATGCACTTGAGTGAGGCAGCTCAGTTTGGATGTTGATAATGGGTCACTCTGCCACTACACCTACCTTAAAACACAATAAATATCTGATGGTGAAATAGCAGAGAGCAAACATTACCAGGAATTCAGTCTTTATCTGAGGAGATGGTCAATAATTTTTCAAAATCATTAAGCAATAAAACTGTCTGTTTAGTACTCACAGTGTCAGAAAAGCCACTTGTACAAAGGAATAATTAATCTCTGCATAGATTAAACCATATAATCATATCTTTTAGCCAGAGGTCCACATTAAACCACAGCAATTCACACAGATTTCAATGAAATTTACACTAAGCCAGTAGAACTGGCACAAACCAAAATGAAAGCAAATAGCAAGACAAAGCTTAAGAAGAAAATGGGTTTTGATGTTTCACACATACCTCTAAGGTACATTTACATTAAGAGAATTTATAACCTATCCTCTACGAGTCCAGAACTAGTGATGTTTGGATGATGGCTTTGAGGAGAGACAGACAAAACTGACTTGTTGGACTTCATCTTGCAGAGTTTCCAGGACTGCCAGTTTATCTAGTACTGAATTTATTTCTTTTTTCAGAGAGTCACATGCACACACAAGTTTGAAGGTAATTCCTTTCCCTAGGAATTCACTACTGATTTAGTGCCCTTTTCTTGGCTCCATTTCAAGGGTTCAGGAGAACATAACTCCTTACCCAGACTAAGACAAACATAGCAAGCCATGGCTTCACTAGTAAAGACAGTATCACACAAATAAGTATTAGGAAAAAAGGTTATAGTTTTATGGACTGTGAATTCTATCCATGTCACCTTCCAACATCTAAATCTTCAGTCATTTGTGNGGGGGGGGCGGGGAGAAGGGGCACAAAACCCAGAACAGAATAAAACTGCACAGCAAGCTGAACAGAGCTAAGCACTAAGAAATACACATGCTGTTTAATCAAACACTATGCGCTTGTGTCCTACTTTCACTAAGAAACTAGAGTGGGAATCTCATTAGGGGCTCTGTCATTTAAATGAAATATTAAACTAAGGTTTCTGTCTGTGTCTGCATGAATGTTCAGCATAGCTTGGCACTTTTAAAAGGAAAGTGGAGAGGATATGCTAGAGTCCTGGCCAACATTATCCTTCAACGCAACAGGACCACAGCTCTTTCATGGGTCTGCACTATCACTACCAGGTGCAATCTGGAGAAAAAAAGTATTCTGCAGGGTTTTTTTTAATCCAGGCCTCCTTAAGTCCTTTTTCTCCAGTGTCTGTGTCCCATCTGCCTGCCTGGGGAAAGCTCTGTGCCTAATAATGAAGTTATCATGCTAAAGAAGCTCATGTTGAAGTCACAGCTCCATTTGTTAGGGACACTCTTAGCACAGGTCTCACTTTCTACAGACTTTCAATATGATCAGCCTCTAAACAAGAAAGCTGGTGATCCACACAGATGGCTGTTTCAACCTCACCCTGTTTTCAAAGGTGCAGCAGGTACAGCGCCATGACAACTACCAGCACAGACCTCAGCAAAACCTTCTGGGAAACCTGAGGCTGCAATAAACTGTGTGTACAGAACAGACAATCCTCTTGTTTTTCAGAGGCTTGTGATGTTTAGATTAGGTTTTTATTGCTTTCGTAAGTGCCTGTTAGACTGTTCCAAAACTAATTTTTACTTGCTCAGATAACAGTATTTTGTTTCTCTTGGTGTGCCTTCTTCCACTATGTCAAAATCTCTGATTTGCTTATAGGTCACTCCCTTCAGAGAGAAGCGATGCTGAGTCAGATGAGGTCACTGATGTAAGGAGTGACATTGAAGCAAAACACATATTCCAGGAGTAGGGTGACATTTTCTCTACACATATCAAACTAGAGAATTGTCCAGAGCTCACCAGGTCCCACCCCTCGCCCCGAGCTATTCCCAGCTGACTGATGGGAACAGTTGGGAGGGAGCTTGGATGGGTACCAGGCTCCATGGCAGAGGACAGTGCCACCACCTCCAGCAAATGCCTCTGAGCCTGAGGAGAGCTGTCCTTCCACAACTGCATCAGCAATGTTACACTAGCGGAAACAATGCCCATGTGCTGGGGGACTGTGCTGTACGTATTACAGTGAACTGACTTCAGCAAAGCTACGACTGCATGCTTGGGAGTGCACAGCCATTAAGTGAATGAAATAAAACCCACGAGTGTGAATGCTAAATAAAGGTGGGAGCAAACAAGTAATGGAAATTCCAGTTGTTAAAGTTGCTACTACTTCATGAAGCTGGACGCATATAACTCATGGGTTATATTTTAGCTGCAGCGGTAGATGTGTGCATAGAGGAGACTTGAATTACTTTACTGCAGCAACATGGTTCTACCCTTTGTATCATTAAGCATTTTAGAAGCAGATTGCTCGAGAGTTTGACTTCTGATCTGCAATAGACTATACATCTCCAGCTCATAAAAAGGTGCATACAAGGTCATGGTTTAGGTTTTCCTTCAGGCAAGTGAAAGACTTGTGTCACACAGAAATAAACTAACATTTCCTCTTTGATAAAAAGATCTTCAACAAGCTGGAGAGATATTCCTTTAGAAAAAAAACAAAACAAAACAAAAAAACAGACAAAAAGATTGTCTGCCTTTATTCCAGTCTCACTCAGCTGAGGGAGTGGCAGCGTGAGAAGGCAGCATTCAGCTTTATAACAAACATGCCCTTTTTGCCCCATGGATTCCCACACAGTGTGACTGTCTACAGTCTTTCAGAAGCGTGGAAAAGCAAGGAGAATGAAGCCTTTGAAAAAAGTACTTACTAGACACACTCATGAAGAAAACCCAAGCTTTGAACCAGTTGTCCGATATGTGCAATACTAGAGCTTTCCAAAATTTAGACTTAACCCACTGTTAATTACATTTCATGTGGAATCAACAGTTGTATTTCGGGAATGAACTTCATTGCGATCCACAGGACAAAATAGTACATATTTACCATATATTGGCTAAGCATTGCTAAAGAATTTGAAACTGACACTTTAGAAATGTAAAAAATTTTTAGCTCTGAATTCCTACCTTGTCAATGTCAAACTGAATATAAAAGTAATTACCAACAGCAAAGATTTTTTTCCCACAAATTCAGCACAAGTTCAATATTGCTTCCAAAGTAAGACTGTTCTACAATGCAAAAGAGCTCATTGGAATCTCCTTTCCTTCACTGCTGAGCTCTGAACTAAGTTGAGCTAATCCTACTTTTACTTCCATGTACAGCTTTGTTTCACCTACTGAATCAAAATCCTTCAGTTCTCACAGAACTTGGTATTTCAGAGTTCCTTTTAGTCCCTTTATCAAGTTGTCCTAAGTCCTGTATTTTGACTTCTCTTAAGGAGCTAAATTTTCTATCACTCTTTACTTCATCACGTTCTGCTTTGTTGATACATTTCTAATAATGTGCTTTGTGGGTTCCAACAAAAGCCAGTATTGCTGGAGAGGAATATAATGACAGAAAACTCTCTCTCTTCTCTGTAATACAATGCCTTCAGAAAAGCAGTTCAAGAGTTTCCTGTTTGGCTGTTTGCTGCTGCCAGTATCACTTTACCAATTAATCAAACTTGCTATTTCCTCTCCCTCTAAATCCTTCACCATGACTTTCACCTTTACAAAAGATTATATTTCGCATTTTTTCTCCTACTACATGGCCTTCTTTTTCCTGCACCAAGTTCTTTACCACAAAAGAATTGTACAGGACCCAGTGTAGTCAGAATTGATCTTTAAAAGTTTTAAAAACATTTTTAGTAACTATGTTAAACAGGAAACCTGTGGGCAGTCACACTCCCAAGGGAAGTTAATAGGAAGATACCTGTCCAGACTGTTTGCAAAGACTTAAATGCTTGTTATTAAACTCTTGCCTTACCAGCTTTTCAGTCATTGTTTTTAAAGGCATTCACTACACCATGTAATACTTAACACTTCTATGGCTCCTGCCTTCCTAAAATAATAACATTTCTTTTTCTTTTAATAAGCACCTGTTGTTTTAACCATGTCCTGTTTCCACAGTGCTTAGGTTACCAATTTTTGTGACAAAATGAGTCAACAGCAGCAACTGGACTAAAACGCAGGGCTCAGTTTCTAATGCAGATACTTGAAGCAGAAAAGGCAGGTTGCAAAATGCATTTTCATTGAGTTTTCATTGTTTTTTTCCAACTCCGGGCTGAAACCAGGAAAGCCTACAGCAATCCTGCGACTACTGTAATTTGTGCCTTGCTACAGGGGATCTTAATTGACTGTCTTCCCTTAGAAAGAGGAAAACAGTGAATAAAAAAAACCCGAACAAACCCCAACAGGCCCAAGGACAGCTAAAGAGGCTGCGCGCAGGTGACACAGAGAGGGGCTGAGCTTTGACATCGAGGTCACCGAACCTCTGACGGCGCTGGCTCGTCTCCACACAGCCGAGGTCTGGCACAGCGCAGAGCGCGTCCGACAGGGCTTAGGGGAAGGATCCTGTGCCATCAGTGTCATCTGGCCACGGCAGATTCCTCAGGGATCACCACAGCACACACTGATGTAGCGGAGTGCCCACCGCCACAGGGCGCACGGTGACCAGGCGGCGTCCCACACGCCTCGCCTCCTCCCTTCTGCCTTCCCCGCAAAGGCTCCGCGGCGGAACATTTTCCACCACTCCAGGAACTCCTCAGTCGCGGCGCACCCACCTTGCGCACCTGCAGGGTCCCGAGTAACCAGCCAGTCCCTCCGGGCCGCCCCCCTCACCTCCCCCTCCGCCACCACCGCTGCCCGCGNAGCCGCGGCTGCCGCACCCACGGACATCGCTCCGCAGCCAGAGGGCGGCCCCGGTCGGGCAGCGGGGCCGGGGACAGGGGGCAGCGGGGCCGGCACAGCGGGGCAGGGGACAGCGGGGCCGCAGTGGGGCTGCTGAAGCGCCCGGGGCACCGGCACCGCCGCCCGCGGAGGGTGCGCGGTCGGCCCCGCG
>VWZG01005480.1:159905-228542 GCA_013396735.1 Grallaria varia | reverse complement strand
CGGGCGGGGCTTTGCCGAGCGGGGCTCTGCCGAGCGGGGTTTGCCGCGGTGGCCGCAGGGCGAGAAAGCGCTGCCGGCCGTGTGTCAGTGACCGTGTGTCAGTGACCGTGTGCCAGCCGAGGTCACGTCGGGGCCGCGGTGGCGGAGCGGGAAGGTGACACGGAGCTGCCGGGCGCCCGGGGCAGCAGGTATCCCGAGGGGAGGGCGCTCGGCGTCTGATCGCCCTCAGGGAGGGATGCGAGGGATGAAAGGATGAAATGGCGGCGGGAGCGGGGCGGCTGCGCCCGCGGGAGGGACCCGGAGCGCTCGGGAAGGCGGCGCTGAGGGGGCAGCAGGGGATGCGGTCCTGCCCAAGTTCAGCACAAGCTCTCTCCAGGACGCACCTTAGCGCTGTGAGGGCTCGGGGCCCGCAGCCTGCAGCCCCTTCGCTCACCGCCGGAACACGAGTGAAATCGGTGATTTCGTCCATTGCCTCGCAAGAAAAGTGGAAGTGAGATTGTTTTCCCGCGCTGATTCTCTGGTGTTGATGGGCGCTGGTCGTTTTAATTGAGTGGAAAAGTTAAAACTACGGCCCGAGAGGACACTAAGGGTTTGGAAGGCAAAAAATGCAGAACGAACAACATAATTGCCCGCCAGGACACTGATATTGAGATAATTTAGGATACTGAGCCTTTGCGGTGCCCTCACATGTCTGCCGAGTGCTGTCAAGGGCCAGGCATCCCGCTCCACACAGCCCTCTACTCAGCAGCGCTGTGGGGTGGGGTGGGGTTTTTCGGTGTTATGCTTCCCAAAGGATCCTCCAGAAAACCGGCTGTTTCCTCAGGGCAGTGATGGAGCCACTGCTTTATGCGTTTGTTTAAAACAAAAAAAGGGAAAGGTGCCCCGTCTGAGCCCCATGGGATGCGCACGGGAGAGAGAATTCCCCGGGCTGGGAAGCTCCAGGCGTCACAGACCCGGGAGCGGGCTGTGCCGGGGTTTGCTGTGCCGGGGTTTGGTGTGCCGGGGTTTGCTGTGGTGGAGTTTGCTGTGCCGGGGTTTGCTGTGCCGGGGTTTGGTGTGCCGTGGTTTGCTGTGGTGGAGTTTGCTGTGCCGGGTTTCACTGTGCCAGAGTTTGCTGTGCCGGAGTTTGCTGTGCCGCGGTTTGCTGTGCCAGAGTTTGCTGTGCCGGGGTTTGCTGTGCCGGGGTTTGCTGTGCCGGGGTTTGCTGTGCCGCGTTTTACTGTTCGGAGGTTTGCTGTGCCGGGGTTTGCTGCGGTGGCTTTGCGGTGCCGGGCGCTGCCCCCCGTCAGCACCAGGGACAGGGCGGAGCCGTGCGGGGCCGGGACCGCCGCGGCTCCAGAGCCCGAAAGCGCCTCCCAGGTCGTGTGCGGGAGTAACTCCAGCAAGTGGCACCGCTGGAACACACAACCGTTTTGAGCACTTTTTCAGCTCCAGTCTACTCAGAATAATTCAAGTTTAGTGTTTTTTGTCTTATGGAATCTAAAGTCTCTTTACTCTTTTAAGTACTGATATATTAAGTGGGCTCTTTTGGTTTGATACACAGGGTGCATAGACCAGGCCAGGAAAACATGATCTAAATGAATTCTGTATTTATATTTGACCAAAATTCATATTCATATGGATTATAACAATGATAGTTGCAAAAACATTCCACTGACAAGTTGGCTTACATCCCTAAAGGACACATTTTGCCAGAATACATTGCTTTCCATGGAGCATTAAGTTACCAGCAATGACCACAAGACAATGCAGTTTTTGTGAAGCAACATGCAAATAGAGCAGATCAGTTTTACCAAGGATTATAAAAGCAAATTCCTTGCAATTTACACCCTCCCTCACCACACTTACAAAATATGGCAAAACAGAAATAATGGGATGGTTGCTGTGAAAGGAAGAAAAGCATCCCACAGCATTGTGTGCAGTCAGTTTTATAGATCACTTACTTTTCAACAGCATATTAGGGATCCGTTTTTCCAAAATTTGTTCACAGCTAAAATGATACATGTCATTAAGGAAAAAAGTGATTCTCTAATAAAGAAAGCAATTAGAAAATTGATTTTAAAATGGATGTTTGCAGCTACTGACACCAAAAACCATTGAAATACCAAAGTAATTTTTTTTGAGAGTTGCTTCTTATTATAGTTGTCAGAACTATGAACCACTGCCCATTAGATTCGGCTTGAGGCAGCAGTGAAACTGCATGGTAGAATAAAAGAAATAAATTTATTTAAATTTTGAGTGTCTTCATTCAAAAATTATGATACTAATGAGCTCCAATGATAATAGAGACTTCTATATCTACCAACTAATAAATATAGTGGATATTTGCAGGGAGTAACTGTCCAATGAGGTGATTTTCAAGTAAGAAATTATTTGATCCTGAGGCTGGTATAGCAAAAGACCTGAATATCTTCTCCTCTTTTGGTTAAAAGCTCAGACAAGAATTTTTAGAGTAACTCTATTTTAGTAATTTTACCCTTGTAAGATAGGGATTCATTGTTCCCATTTTCAGCCTTAGTAGCGTTCCAGAGTTCCTAAATTTGCCCACATGTAAGAGCAAACAAACATGCAAACAAAACATTCAAAAATGTCAACATGGAGTTCTATAAAAATTGTGAATTGCAACTCTAGACTGTTGCTTAAACATAAAAAAGAAGTAAAATTATACTGAATTCAAATAATTCTGCAGGCACCAAGCTACTGGCTTCTGGAAGGAGGAAGCACAGAAAGACAAGTGCCTACAAGTTAGTCACATGTTGAAATAGAAACATTATGGGGTCTTCTTGACTTGTCAAATTAATGAGGATTTTGAGAGCAATATGGTGTAATTTGCACTGTAAATGTTAATAATTGGGAGTGTTGCATTAGTACTTAGGCTGGGAGCTTTTCAGTTGCTGAAGTTCAATTAAACATCCTTTGGACTAGAAGAATAATTTTTCAAATCTCTGTCTCTAGTCCTGAAAGATACAAAACTGGAGAAGAAATACCAGTATTGTGTACATCTTAAGCAAGTAGTCACAAAGGGCTTTAATAAGCAATTGCCTTTGTGCTGTGACCCATTAAAAATGGAGCAGGTTCAACTGTGATGGGGACTCTGTTTCAGGAAACAGCACAATGAAGGGAAGCTGCAAAACACCACTCTCTTAACATGTGCTGTGGCCTCCTTAGCCCTGTCTCTGAGGTCCCCATGATCTGCCTCCTGCATATGAGAAAAACCTCAAGGATGGCTGAGTCAGTGGAAGGGGCAAGGAGAAATCTGGCACAAGGTGGTAACTCTGAGTTGCTTTTCTGGTAGTGGTCCACAATGGGAAAGACAAGAGGCCTGTTTCGTATGAAGTAACTGTGTTCTCCAAAATTTTAGGATTTCCAAGGTTTATTTGGGATCACTATTTTGATGCAGTGCCAATGGGCATCCTGAATTGTATTTTCTTATTTGCTTCCTTTGCCTTTGCCCTTGCCTGTGACAATTTGGGGTAAAGCAAGAATTAAAGTGAGTGTGATTTATTGCAATGGAGTATCATATGATGTTTACATCAAATTTTTACCTTTTTAATTCCCTCGGGTGAAATAAATGGTATCTACAGTGCTCAAAGAGAGCAGCCTTTACTGTGTGAAACTTAATTCTCATCTAACTGAACATAATGATCCTGGACCTGAAAGACTGGTGGGGCTTTTTCTTTTTCAGAGGAATGATTTTCAAAAGGAATCCATGCAGTGAATGTGACTAACCACCGAGCTGCCTGATGCTACTACCTCAACCCTGTCCTTCATCAGATTAAGTTCTCTTCTTACTTCACTGAACAGCAGCAGAAAGTGAGTTTTAACAAGTGCATCTGGAAAATAGCACTTCGAATAAGATCTATCAATACACATTAAGGGTTCTGCCATGTGCTTCTGTTACTCAGAGACTTGAGCTGAGGACAGCAGCATCAAGAGGATTCATATTTTAAAATCACTGTTGGAGGGTTATTATAAACCCAGATCCCATCTGTTTACATGTTAAGGTGCAATCATACATAGTTTCTTTAAAAGCCCAGGAGAGGGCTGTGTTTTATTAGTGCTGGTTTTGACACCTGAGGGCATTGGGACTGCTTGGAAAAGGGTACTGGAATTGTGAACTAGTGAAAGGTAGAAGATGGTGATACTGAAAGCAGGACTGACTCTGGGGGAGTACCCAGGAATGGCTGATTGCAGGACTAGCCTGATAGCAGGGAGCTGAGTCTTGGGCTTATGGGCATTTGGGAGATCAGAGTTTCAAAGAGGAGTGGGATGAGAAACAGCTGTTCCATAGCAGGCCCATGGAAAGGGTCAGTGAAGGCCTGCCCTCTGGCCCTGTCGATTAATTAGTAAAGAGTTGACTGGTCACACATTGCTGGGAGTAGGGAAAACGAGCAGGATTTCTGCAGTCTGCACAACATGGTGAAGGTGAGTGGTCACACTGGGAGAGAACTTCCAAATTCAGATCTGAAACTTTTGGTTGAAAAGAGAAAAGCAGTTTTTCTTAGTTTTTTTTCTTATCTTCCTTTTCTAAAAAGTGAACTTGCATGACTTATCTAAGATAGACAAATAAGGGAAGAGGTACTACCTAATGTATTCCCTGCTTATGTGTTTACAACTATGACCAATCTAGTGTACATTAATACTACTTAAAGTCTGATAGAGAACTGATTTCAGGTCAGCACTGAGCTGTTACCTGGTGTGCTGTGGTAATAGCCACATGCTCCACCCACTAGAAATGCTGTGGTTTTAGGAGTATAGTCTTACTTTTTCCTTCTTTCCTTTCTTTTATGGCTGAGCTTCACCATGTTCTTAACACTTGTTGGAGTTCAAAATTTGATGAATTGCCCTACTTGAAATCCTTTGGTATTAATGGAGTGCTTTTGTGCATGAAAAGGTTGTCCTCGAAAACGGTAACTCATGTCTGGACAGGGCAGAAACAACTATCTGATCCTCAGAGCAGGCCGTAGCATGCTGTTTTCTCTTATTTTCATTCCAGAGAATATTCAAGGAAGGTTGTGGAAATCTTGCTGTTGGTTTTGCATATGACTTCAAGAAAAATACTCTTTGCTACTCTGTCTTGCCTGGAAATGAGTGAAATGTCAATACTCAGTGTCATGTGCTATGACAACACCTTTTTGTTCAGTGCTAGATGCAAAAAAGTTTCCATAAGTATGGAAAATGAGACTGTAAGCTGCAAAACGTAGGGACTAAGATCCCTGGTTGTATGTAGAAGCTGGAAAGGTTGGCACCTTGTGGCCGCTGCCTTATGCGGTCCTTCAGTCTGGACTGGGAGCAGCCATTTATTACACTGGCTCTTGGCACTGTCTTTGCAGGCCTAGCAGTAGTGACCAATTGCTCAGCAGTTCTGCAGAGTTGCTTGAGTGATCAGCCCAAACACTTTCTGTTGTGACCCAAGCCCGCGTTTGTGCCCCTTGGAGGGGCAGAGCTTGTGTGTTAACTCTCAGCACTGCTCACTGTCGCCCTTGCCAGCAGCCTGCCCTGTGAGCAGCTGCTGTGGTACAAAAGGCCAAAGGGAAGCTCCTCGGTTTTGCCCTAGTCCTGTCACACCTCCAAGTCACTGGAACATATCCAAGTGCATGGTAAACTACAGGCAGTCTCTCCACTGCAGAACAGGCTGTACAGTTGACTTTAACTGAAACGTGAATCATCTCAGTGCTAAATTATTTTAATCCAATCAGTCATCTGTGTTAAAGGGTGTAAAGAGACAGCAAAGCAAAGAAGAGTGGCTGCCAAGCAGAGTATACAAGACACAAATAAATCTGCTAAGATGAGATGAAATATGAACTAATAATGATTTATTCCAAATGCCGCAGGGGTTACAGTGCAAACCACTTGTAGAGATATTCAGGTGAGATGAATTTTGTAGGCTTTCCCCAGAATGATTTTTATAGTCTCAGCAGAGGTGAAGGGAAGGCAAAGCTGTTAGTTACACAGGGAGTACACACAAGGGTTTTGAAGTGCTCACAAACAAATTCTCCCTAATTAATATATGCTGTACAAGTCTCTTGTAAGTAGATGAGCTTGAACAGCTGTAGTTCTTTTTATAGATACAAACTAATCTCTAATACACGTTGGAGTTGAAGGATGTAGAGAACAACGTGCTGTGGATTCGTAAAGCTTTTCTAGCCATGGAAGTATTCTTTTTATACCCTCTAAAAGTGGAAAGGAATGCAGAAGAGTGCAGAGTATAGTCTTTAAGAATACTGCTTGGAACAAAATCATGACAGGAGCAAAGGATCTCGCTATTAATGACACATATCATGCACTCCTTGTTAACATATGAAACAGCATGTGTGAGGTTTGACCTAATTTCTTGACAGGTTCACTCTTTTGTGACCCACAGGAAATAGGCAGCATTTGCTAATGTTTCTTCCCATTTTTCAGTAGTGTCGATGGCCTTCATGACAAAGGAAGAATAACATGCTTCATGTTTTTAAATAATTTTAAAAGCCTAAGTAATAAGTCATAATAGAATTCTTTAGACTTGATGAATATCTTTGAACACACTTCCTGTTTGAAGATGCTTTGTCTCTTATTTCTCCTTATTGCTGGCTGTATATATTATCAGTTTAATATTGTCCTCTGCTGGGAGGCAATATCCGGTTGTGGTAGGTAAAGGGAGAAACTGTAATAGCTCCTTTCCATCTCTAAAGTCAATGATTTTATTTACATAAAAATACTGTGGATTTTGAACAGTGCATTTCTTTGGGCAGTTTATTACCAGCCCGAATGGCCCACTTTTTCATGATCTAACACTGGTGCAGAAGTCATCATCACCTTCATTTTTAGTTTTAATAATCTTTCTTTTAATAAACCTCAGTTTGAAGTAAGTTTTCAAAAGTATGTTTCAAAACAATGCCCCAGATCTTCTGGAACCCATTGATTTACCTTTTTTCCCCCTTCAAAGTAATAAGCTGGTTACATTTTTATTGATTTTATAGCTTTTTCTGATGTGACATAGGGAAGAACTGATTTACTTAGGAAAAAAGACCGTGCTGGGTTCCCTCCATTATTGAAACCAAGGGGAGAATTGCTGGAGGGCTATAGGACTGTTTCAATAGCTCTGTGCCCTGTTCTTTTGGGCTCAGAAGGTCTATATCCCCACTTAGGACTGACTATTCCTTGTTATCCTTATGACATAGGCTGCTATGAAATGCGAATGAATTTTGTCCATTTATTCTTAGGCACTAGAAGAAACACCAGGCAAAGCTGAAAATCATTATTTGATAAAACTCTTTTCTTTTCTGGGGAAATAAGTACAATCTCATGGATTCAGTCACTGGGGAGAAAAACCCCTCAGTTATACGAATGCTGCTGTTTAGAGAAGGGAAAAATGAAAATGCCAAAGTGGGGATGGTATGGATTCCACACATCTCTAGAACAGCTATTTTTGGGGAACTAGCCCTTCTCCTTACAAGATTTACTTTAGAAAAGGACGTCTAAATGTAAACCACTTTGAAGTATCAGAAGGCAGATATCAGAGCTTCTGGGGAGATTAGCTAAAACTAGGTTAAACTTGTCTCTTAAGCCACTGAAGCCGAGGATGGAAAGGACCATCGCCTGATCCTCAAGGGTCATCCCTTTCTCTTTCCCCAGAGTCTCAGAAATTAAACCAGAGATCTGAGATTTCAAATTGTCACTCCAGTGCATTGCCCTTCCATTGGATTATAGAAGAAAATGGGGTAAACATGCCATTAGTGAGAGAAGGGAGTACTGACTGTGTGATTAAGTTTTCATTTGGTTGAGAAACTTCCCAATAATATCTTCAGGAAATAACATACAGTTTCCCCCAAATCTCTCAGTTTTACTTCTGTAATAGCTTTGAAGTTAAACTACATGAAGTGAACAAAGGCCAGTTTTTAACATCGTATTTCTCTTTCCTCTGAAGTTAATCCTAGCTGGCTTGTAGGTAAGGTCTGTGCAGTGGTGGAATAAACCTGAGTAGAGTAAATTCCAGATGAAAGAAATTGTTTCATGAGCTGCATAAAGAAGAAATAATAAAATACGATATGACTCAGATCAAGATGTGAACCATTGAAGAGACTTCTGATGCTGAAAAGATCACTCCTCGTGCTTTTATTCTTGCTTGTCTTGTGTTGTGTCTTTGTTGGGGCATTTCAGAACAGTGTGGGGAGGTATTCTGGATTCAGCCAGTCCATAGCTGTTCCAGAGCTGTTGGCTAGGATGATATTCTCTCTCGCACCACTCACTTAACTGTTGGACTTCTTGTTCTGCTTGTTGGTCTTAGGGTAGAGGAACCCAGAGTTGTATCTGGAAGGCCGCTCTACTCCTTGGACATTGCTGCATGTTATGGTAATGCTGGGTATCTGAGCTGCCAATGATCCATAGCGAGATTCTCCTTTCCTTTGTACAATACTGTTCAGGCTCTCACCTTCCTAAAGGATGCAAAGATTTAAGAGAGATAGAAAGGACAAACATCTGCAAGGAGATCACATTGCATCATCTATGAAAAAGGGGCATATATTTAGATAAGCACTCTGCCAAACCCCATCACTACCTCAGATCCAACGTAAGTGATGGAGGAAAAAGTAGAGCTGAACATTTTTTTTTTAAATTTCATTAATAACTTAAAAGAAAAAACCTGTTAAGGTAATGTACTAAGGCACAGACTGCATTTTCTACTTAAGAGCTGGTCTACTTTGAAGAAAGGCCAGGCTCACGAAAGCACATTCAGCTATGAACAAAAGTGCTATGAATATGCTCAGACAGCCTATGAATTCAATCAAATAAGGAGTTCCTCCATGAAGAGGGACTGTTTAAGTTCACTGGGACAAGAGGTAATGTAAAATGTAGTGATAATAGTATGGATAGTTCAAAGGGGGAAGCAAACTGTATAACGAGGTGAAAACAGGAATTGAGGGAAAGATTAATTAGCATTTTTTGTCAATATGCAGTGTTAGCTGTTGCTTGCACAGAACCAGGAAATCAGTCAGGATGAGGCTAGCAATAGTTCTCTGGGATTACTGCTAACAATAAAGAGATAATTTAAAATGGTTTTATTACATTGGGGTTAACACTGAAAAGATAAAACTGCCTTGTTTTCACCTGTCAGCTCTTTGCTTTTACTTCCCTATCTGTTAAAAATTAAGGCAAGTTGACTCACTTGTGATAGATGTCAATTTTTTCACACATGTGCCATAGCTGTGTTAGATGGAAGAAGAAACACACACTAGAACATCTTACTGAATAGGTGACATGGCATATTTCAAAAACTGACCTTGATTTCCTCCAGATTGTGTGGTTTAGATGTTTTCTGCAAGCCAAACCAGAAAACATTAAATAGTTAACTTTGTACAACGATACTTGCCACAGGACTATGGCTGTCTCAGAGGTACAGCCATCAGAATGGCTATTTCAGCTTAGTGTGTGTAAGATTCATAGAAAGGTGGCAGAAAATTAATGCTTCCATGCTCTGCTAAAGAAATCACAGACCTCACCAGAGGACTTACTAAATTCAGGAAAATATTCGGGTTCCTTCAAGAAGTTTGACTTAAGGAGAATCCTGTAGTACATGTGTTCTGCTTAGTTTCAGCAATGATTTACCCTTTGTGGTCATGTTTTCCGCGTTCTGCTGGGAGTATTGTATGGTATTTGCATCTCAAAAAGTACTTTAATTTGTGCTCAGGGACTGTCATTAGTTTTTGTTACCTCAGTTAGTTCAATGAATGCCAAATATTAAAATAATAGTTCTTACAGTAGGTGTAGCCATGTACTCTGTGACATTCATTTCCACCATCAGTATGTCATCAGCATCTACTGCTGTCTGAAAAATGAACACAGATAAGAATGACATAAATGCCATACAGATATGTCCCAATATTTTGCATATGGAAAATGTAAGGTTTAGGGGAAAAAGGAGAGCAGAGGATTGATGGAAAATATGCTAAAATAGCCTTTCTACATCTCACTGTAAGTGTTCATTTGATAGCAAATGGCAAGACAACGGAAAGACTCGCCAAGTAATTTGGACAGTGAAAGACCTATATTACTAAATACACACTTAAAACCAAACACAAGCCAACATACCATTCAGATGCTAAGTTCTCTAAAACAGCACCAGAAGTGGAACAAAGACAGCTGAATAATGAACCAGGGTGGGAGTAAAAAGCTGATGACCTTTTACAGCCTCTAAGTCATTACTCATTATGGTAACTCGTAGGTTGTCCTTATCTTCTTGGCAGGAACCTTCACGATTAATTATGGTACAATGTACAGAATTGTTAACTTGCTGGTTGTCAGAGAATGTAGGTATTATGCAGGCAGTGTATTACCTTGTCACAAATCCCAGGATCCCGGCTCTTCAGTTTGGGTTTGGCTCTTCCATCACTAGTTTGAATTGTGTCTTTACCCGTTTCATAGGAAATCCGGCTGCTGGCAAGTCTGGAGAACATGCTGGGGCTATCAGTTTCTGTTTCAGTACAGGCCTAAAATTAATACAGCAAAAACAATCACTCTAGGTTCCTTAGACTTTCATCCAATTTGCCCCACAGAGTCAGTTTTACCTAGACAGAAATTGTAAAAGAGACAGGCATTGCATAAAAGACATTTCACAAAAGTTCTGCCATATATGACCTCATAAAATATTTGCTTATAAGACGTACAAACAAAACTATCAAGTCTGGTGCGTCTAAAATTCGGCTTACTTTTTTTTTTCTCCACAGGATGCACTGCAAAATTTCAAAGAAAATAGTGTTTTGTTACAATCTATTGTTGAAACTTCTCTGCTGCATCTCGTAGCTCCAAGGAGACAGTGTTCCCACAGTAGCACCCAATTAGGAAGGACAGGTGTTTGGAGGAATTAGGGCCAAAGTTTCCAGAGTGGCTTGGGTGGAAGCAGAAATAAATACAAGGAAATGTCTCAGGACTGCAGAACCAGTTCTTTTGAAACACTATGTTTCATGAAGGAGCCTTGGTTTTACAAATTTTGTTCCAATTAATGGGAAACCAAAAAATATAAAAGGACAAAACCCCCAACCCACCAGAATTTCCTAGAAGTCAAAACTTCTGTTCATTTTCCTGACTTTGTCAGCCTTTTCACTACAGTGATAAGAATGACAGAATTCCACAGATGATAATAAAACAATGCAACAGTTAATGGGATTGATGAGCAAGCCAGTCTAATTTCTGTTGGACAGTGTACTTTACCTTAAAATGGGCAAACAACAGTATGATAGAATTTTCTCAAATTTTTCAGTGCACAAGGATTTTTTATAAGCAATTTGTGTGCTTTGGATGTAACTTCCATCACATGGGAGTATATAATTGCTTAAAAATACTCAAACCAATTACTGATATTTTCAATATTTGATAATTTCAATTATTGATACTTTGATAAATGTTCCCCAGGGAGGAAAATCAATGTAAGAGGTGTAGAAAAACATGAACTCTGCTGGAATTGGATAAATTGGCATAAGGAGTCTGTTACTACAGAAAGAAAATTTAAGTTGGTGATGCCATACCAGAGTTTTAATACATAACAGATTGGTTGCTCTGAGAAGGATCAGGATAATTTTTTTTCTGTGTAACTGTAGGGAAGGATAAAGGAGATGCAGAAGAAGGGGAAGGAAAAATTAATTTGATTTGGAATGGTGACAATCTAGATTGTATTTTCAGAAGCAGCTTTCTCACTGCTAGGGAAGTGATGAAGATGAATCTATACACTGAAATCTTTCCAGACTCAAATGTCTTCATGGAGGATTTTTTAGAACAAAATATCCAGGAGGACAATCTAAATATATGTTTTCCTGCTGAAGCGCAAGAGGTTGGGCTAAACTGTTTCCTAGATCCCAACATTTAGAAAAGTGGGTACGTGCTTTCCATTTCATGTGTAGAGTGTATTAGCACTCGCAGTCCCATTTGATTGAATTTTGAAATGGAAGCAACTTCTTTTTTTCTGAGCCTCTGTTCTGGAGATTAGGTCCTTTTCATCTCAAAGAATTAACTGGAAATTGTTTCCTTTAGGATTTTCCCAGATACAGAATATCTTTGCATCCACAGGATTACAAAAACAAAAAGACATAAAGATTATTTATCGGCTTTCAGTTGATCAGCTTTGACATAAAGCACATAGCAGCATATGTACTGCCTTTTTGCATTGTGAGTGTATGTTTAGAAATTTTAGAGCTTAATTGAGACACATATGGTGCAAAAAAACCCCCAAAATAAATAATCAGTGAGCATTGTAGCAATTTTCTTTGCTCAAACTTGAGCTCTTCTTTCTGCTTTGTACTTCAGCTAAGCTGATATCACTTACTAATAAATTAGAGTATTCTTTGGTCAAATTGAACAGTTAAGGAAAACATATATTCTTGCCAAAAAAATCTCAGCTCTATCATTGTTCCAAACAAGATTCAGACTTATTCAAGGCTCATAGAAAATTCCAGAGCAAAGCATGTCAATCGCTTGGAATTTTTTACTCTGGGGAATTTTTGTTCTCTGTTCCAATGTTTTACTTCAAGTATTATTTGGGTGGTTCCCCTTCCCCAGCACTGATAGTACTACAAGAACACACAGTCTTACTGAAGGAGTCTGTGGGGGGTTTTTTAAGAATCAGGATTCACAGTTTAGGAGATGCAATACAAGAATGTTCCTTTTCTATTAGCCAGTTTTAAAACCTTCCACCTGAATGGTGGCTACTAGGCAGAAGAATTTCATTTTGTTTGGACCAAGAAGTCAAAAGAATAGAGAGTGCAAAGAAATTGAGATGTCACTGTTGGAACTAACTATCAGAAATCAGCATTTGTCTGGATTAGATACAATTATTAGCTTGACTGTGAAAAAGAATCACAATGTAAATCACACAATCTCATATTTTTGGAAATTTTGATTGAAACAGGTGCAATGAACTAATGAATGCAATTAGTTCCTTAAAAATGTAACTTTGGGTTGCAGGAGAGAGCCTGGGATACCAAATATTTTCCCTGTTTTCAGCTGCTGTGCAAAACATTTGGTTACACTGGCAGCAGCAAGCTGTTGAGGTCTTCTGTCAGAAAGGTTCTGTAATGGATTTACTGATTTGTCTAAATCTGGTGATGGATATGTTTCCAAATACATCACACTTCCAGAAAGCATTATCTGATCATTACAGCCTTGCTTTCACTAGATAATTATCTGGTAACTAGCAGATCCTTTTTTGTGTGTCCAGACTGCAAATCTGTCGTCAGACAACTACAGCCTGCAAGTATGGTCAGGCTGTCAAGGGTGCTCAGACTCTGAGCTTCCCTTACTATCTTCAATTCCTGTTGTTCCATCTTTCCACTCTTCCTTCAATGTCACCAACCGTCAAGAAAACAGTGATCTACATTTTTTTACACTTTATCCCTCTGTCTATTATTTCACTTTGCCCCTTTCACTTTCTCTGGAGCTCTTGTATTGAGCACCGTGATGCGTTTCATTTAGAGAATCTACCACTTGAGAGGGCTCTATATGAAAAAGAATTACTTTGCAATTAAAAAGTGGGTGTATGGGAAGCGTTTCCCTTACTGATTCACTGTCAGAGAGAGAAGACGGTCGTCTTTTTCTTTTCTGCAGCCCACTTATCTCAGAAGACTGGCTGGTTACGGTGGCTTGTCTGGAGGAGTAATAACTGCTGAAAGACCGTGAGTCTTTAGGAGAAACTCTCAGTAGGGATCCAAGGCAAGGAAAATGTGTTGCAATTGCTCTTCTAATGGATAAGAGGTAGAATCAGTCAGACTTTTGTTGTTAGCACAAAAATTCAGTCATCATAAACAATACATTTATTCAGAAAGATGAAAAAATGCTGCATGGACTGTAAAATTACTGGGTACAAAAAGAGTTTTCCAGATATCAGACATCTCATCTACAGTCACCCTGCAGGATCACTTATTCACAGTGTTCTGTTCTGTAGAACTCAAATTTATTGCTTGTCAGGGATAAGGGCATTAAAATATAGCTCTTGGAACTGAAGGAAGCTATTAAAATGATGTTTTATCTGCTTTCAGTTTAATCAGGGCAAAAATAAAATTCTGTCCCTTTAAAGTGAACCTCACAGAAGTACCACATGATGAATTATTTTAATCTTCCCCTAAGCAGCTATTCTAGCTTCCTCTTACACATCTGTTTGCTGATTATCTCTCGAGTTGTACAAAATGTGTAGTTATATTACAGTATTACTTTGCTCACATGCAGCGTAAGGCAACTTGCCTAGCTCTCCTCTTCCTGTCTGCCTCTCTCACGAAGATAGTTAAAAAATTTATGATGCTTTCCTTTGAGGTGGAAAGGTTTCCATCTTTTATCATGTAATGGGTAGATACAGATCAGTATCCATAAACATCTCCAGCTCCCATCTGCATAGTAATTTGGTCCAAGCACAAATTCCACTGACATATATATGGCATTGAGAATTTTCCTTGGGGAGGGCAAGGCTGTCCTACAGAGTGAAAATGGCAAGTGAGGTGCAGTTCTGATACTAGTCCTAAAAGGGACAAAATTACTCTCAGTCTTCCTTTGCTTTATTAAACATAGCTTATAAGAGTGAACTTACCTGTATTTGGGGTGAGTGATGGCATAAATGATGGGGTTATGGATGACAGAAGCTTTGGCAATCACAGCTGGTATGGAGTTCATGAAGGGTGTTAGGGCATGGGAATACCTGAAGTAATGCAAATACATTCTATATTTAGTGTTGAGATCTGTATAGTCTATGCAGTCATATATGGACAAGACAATGCTTATTAGTACTATAGAGAGAGAGTAAAAGGGGAGTTCTGTCCCCAGACAGTGAGAAAACAAATTTTATGTCCTTTGCCTGTAAAGATCAACATCAGCCTGATTGCATTTCTGAGAAATATGTTTTTCTTGGGGCTTCTCTTGCAGCAGTTAACAATTGTGACTCAGGGTGATGGTAATTCCCATGTTGTTTAGCCCAGGGACAACATCAGCCTTCAAGAAGTGAATGTGTATTCATCAGCCTTGTATTCCTATAATGTTGCAAACTCAGCAGGTAGACTTGCTGAGTCATATGTCACTAAAGAGGTGTGCAGAACGAGGCACCACAGGGAAAGAGAACTGATAAATCTATTTCTAGTAAAAATTTACTTTTTTTTGCCTGATAATGAGCTAAAAAGTGAGTGTTTTTCTGAAGTAAGCAGTGAAGAGAAATTATTTTCAGGTGTCTTATGTTACACTCATCTGTTACTGTGACCATGCACATATGCAGGTGATGTGACTCTGAAGGATAACAGAATCATGACTGTTGTCTGTCTACCATGCTGCTATCAGACAGTTCATTTCTGAATATAGCTTGAGGTAGCCCATAAGTCTCAGTCAGAAGGAAGTCAATAGAACAGCTCAGACCAAAATAACAGTTAACATTTCATAGGCAGTTTCTAGCAGGTAAATCCTCCATAGACCTCAGAGGCTGTGAAGGCCTCTTCCTGCACTGATAGAGTGAACTCCAAGTGAAGAATATGTTGTTGCTCTGTCAGATGAGGTGTCTTTAATCCAAGACTGTAGCCTCAGACTCCATGTTTGCTTGGCAGATGTAGCATGCAATGATTTTATCCGAGTTTATTGTAATAAAAGTTCATGGGAGGCATCCAGGCTCAGTCTATTAATCTCTGAAAAATCCGAGGAGGATTGCCCAAGAAGCATAGTTCAGAAATGAAAAAAAAGCTGAATGAGGCTATGTTGGTCTGTAGCTATCTTCATGATCAAAAATTGCAAATGCTCATTTGTGACATGCTGAAGAGTTATAATATTGTCCATTTGCTTAGATTTTTGTGAGTGTGAGACATGGAGCAGAAGTCAAGTTCAGCAGGCACTTCATCCTCCTAAGGCAGATTTGATCCTCCTAAGGTAGATGCTGAATCCTACAGGACAGCCTGACAGTTCTAAAATGGCTATCTTAAAGCTAATGGTTATCTGCTAGTATAGGTCTCTTAGAGTATTGCAAGGGAGCTGTGCTGCATTTCTGTCTCCTTGCTCCTCCTCTGTGTCTGATTGGTGACGTACCAGCAGTGGGGGATGTCCAGTACCGAAGTCCCCCTTTGACAGGAGGTGGGACACGAGGACACGTCCTCAGGATTTGTGTTTGAGTGAGGAACATGCTTACCTTCATGGAGAAAATGTTTGCTGCCGCTTGGAATTGCCCTTCTGGATATAAAGGGAGAGAATCCTCTACTCTCAGTGGTTTTTTCTTCTTAAGCCTAAGATTTTAAGAATATTTTAGAGGTGCTATGTTTAGGAAACTGCTTTCCTAAGCTATTTTAGTCGATTTTAGGAAAACCTACTTTTTATGTCTGACTTGAAAAGCACAAAGAGAAGTGTTTGGTAGTGTCACTGGAATCTTCCACTTGAGGTTGTGCAGGTGACAAGCTTTCCCAAAGCATATAGTTACATTTTAAAGAGGCTAAACTAAAGCACAGAAAAATTTGCATGTTAACGTGGGACAAGTAATCATGTAGAGCCAAGGCATCTGGACTCCCAATCTATTGCTTGTGGCTGGATTGTATCAATTATAATCCGGTGTCAAGCTGTGTGCAGATACTGTTCAAATACTGTCATACTTCTATTGAAATTATTGTATAAAATGCTGACAATTAAACAGATGAAGAACATGCTTTGATGATTTATATTTACAACCTTTTATATCCAGCATCAAAAAGCTCCTGATGCAAATATGTACTAATTTTGAACTTGCTCATACATGTAAAGAATTTCAGCAGTTTGATGTAACATGAGAAAATGAATAGACTTCTGTTAGTAAAAGAGGTGGAGAAAGAAAAGAGAATAAACCCCTGGGTGGATCTTTTGGGGGTCCTTTTTTCAGTATTTTTGTGCTAAATAAAGTTTGGAAAGTTCAGATATCCTAGCATAGAGAATCTGCATTCAGAAGTCTTCAGCGTGGTAGTTTATGTTGCCAGTAATAACATTCCCATTTTATTTATCTTTTTTTTTCCCCCTACTCTTCTTATAGTCAAACTGAGAAAAAAATCACAGTCAGCATGTGCCCCATTAGTTAAATATCACTCCTAAATATGTGAATGTTTTGGATACACTTCATATGTTAGACTCGACAAGTCGCTTTGACCTTCATCTTTCTTTTACAATTTCATATCTTTTGCTTTCACTCAATATTCCTTTGCTGATACATTTATAATTACCCAGCAAAAGCTACCAGAGCAACAACAGAGTATGGTGACCAGGAAATGACAAAAAGCAAGATGACAATCAGTGCAATTTTGGCCATCTTCCACTCATTTTTCATCCTCTTATACTGTTTCTGGAACTCTTTACTTCCATGTTTGCCTCCAAATGTCTGAACAGACCTAGAGGAAATAAACATACAACAGCAAAAAAACAAAGGGAATTGAGCAAATAGCTCCATAAAGTAGGGCAACAGTTACTCTTCTGCTGCTTTAGGCTAAAACTCATGCACTTTTAATGCATGGCAATGTATGTGACCCGTCCTTCACAATTCAATGCACTTCTGTTGCACTAATCAGTGGCAAAATTCACATGTGCTTCAGTGAAGAAAAGAGTCCTGTACCAGAAGAATTTCCACATGAAACAGGCATTCAAGCCAGTCGAATAGCCCTATGTTAAAGACAGTTAGAGGAGTCTTTGCTTCCCTGGGTCTGTTTTTGCTCCCTGGCTGTCACTTTGTGCATCTGAGCTAAGTGACCAGGTATGTTGGTAGAGACAGGACAGATTCCTACAGGTTACACGTGTAGTGCCAGGATGGCCTCTATTTTTACAGCTAAAGCTTATTGTTTCAGAGACCTGTGATTAAGTGTTTTATCTCCTTGTCACTCTTTGTCAAACATGGAATTTGTAGTTCAATTCCATCTGTTTTTCTATGGAATAGTTATTGACACAGTGTTGTTAGGTGTCTCTGATGTCCCTCTTGTGTTTCTTATGGTTGGTTAATTCTTGTACCCTTTTCCATGTCATTAGATAATATACTGAACAGCTCTGGCTTAAATTCAGGAATGGCACTGCTAATGATCATATTCCTTACCATGTTGACTGTTGACAGAATTGCTCTTTGGTTTCCTGTCTCAGTTATGCACACAAAAGGGAAAAACTTGCCATTTTTCTTCCGTTCTTTCTGTCTTTGTTGTTTTAAGAAAATAAACAGCCACTTAAATAGAAGGATAGGAATTGAAGACTGTTGGCTACTTACTTGTTGGCCCTCTTGATAGCCTCAAATATAAAGACATAGCTGTATATGATAGCAATCAGAGGAATGAAAAAGACAAAGCAGAAAAGCAGCATCGTGTAGGCGCGGACTGATGGTGTGAAAGTCATGTAGTCCCAGGAACAGGAAGTCAGCAGACCCTCAGGAACATATGCACCTAGAATGAAAGACAGGAGAAGGCATAAACCATGACTGCATTCTTATTCTGAGTCCAGAAGTTAGAGAAAGACACTCAGAATAACATGGGAATTAGTCCTATTCTCTGAAAGGCAAGAAGTTTAAAAGAATAAACAGTTCTACATGTAAAGCATCTCTCTATTGTCTTGTACTCTCTTGCCCTATTGTAGTAATATTTAGCAGTCTAAGGCCTCCAAAAACTGAGTATTTTTGCTTCAGTTCTTGAATACTGTTTAAAGCTTATCATAGTCACAGGGCATCTCTCCAAATACTTACTGGGTCTTGGGCCACACCTGTATTTGTTTTCAACTGTCTCCATTTCCTGTCAAATTGCTCTCTTCCTGGGGAGTGAAACCAATTGCTACAGCTACCACTTTTTTAAGCTCGTGCAAGTAAGAGAAATTTACTGAGCAAATGAGAAAGATTTATTGCGTCGATCAAATTAATTTTGTCATCAAGTGAAGCTGAGTACGAGTAAAAAAATCATACATACCTAATGTTCTGCATGAAATAAAATTTAAGAGAACTGTGTCAAACTGTTATGCAAAAAAGCCTGTCCATAGCAATGTCTTTTTACCTTTGGTTTTTAATTTTTACTGCTTACACTGATATTTTCTGTTCAACTCTTAAAATTATTGCACCAGATGTTCTCAAATGCATCTAATTACAGTGTGAGAGTTCATACTGTGGGCACTATTAGAATCTAATTAAAAGATAACAACACCCTTCAAGCAATTATTCCTCCTTCTCCAATTAAGAATCTAGAATCTAAGACTATATTGTCACTTTGTTGTTCCAACAGCTCCTCACTCAACTGAAGGCTGCTTCTACCAGTACTGCAGTTTTCCTTCTTAAACATGCATGTTTATGGGGGCCCAGAATGACAATAATGTGACAATTACAGAATTCTGCTGAAATTCTGCTCTGTAACTGAGTTGATTCCCCAACATCCTTTATTAAAGTCACACATGTCTATGTTCTCACCTCAGCTGAGCAGACACATTCTTTTCTGGAACTAGGGAGCATAATAATGGGCTGGGGTTTTGAATGATGAGTTCATTGCAACTTACTGACTGAAGCTGGTGACTCACAGGAATTAAATGGGAGTGAGGCAGATTCAAATGAGGAAGAATTAACAGAAAATCTTTGTTACATGTTGCAAGGATCAAGATGCAAAGATCAATTTGCAGGTGTAAATTCACATTTACAAAAGCATTTTAGTTATTACTAAATGCCATTCCTCTTGGAAGCCTTAGTGACAACACCAATCACTGAATGGGGAAGGTGGACAACACCCAGAGCAGTTTGTCCATCTAGAACACAGTCAAGACTAAGATGGAGTTGCACAAAATGCTCAGACTGTATTCCTCTATAGTGAATAAAGAAAATTATATTGGCACTACTATCTTACACAGCACCTTTGGGGATTAAAAAAAAAGAAATAACACAAATACTTTTATTTCACTTTCATATTGTTGAATTTGGTTCAGTGAAAGTAGGCATGGGATAATAGGCAGGCACACTTCTCATAAATCTTGGCTGCGAATTTATCTGCTGTTCTTTATGTGCTTGAGGGAAGGTGCTGTTGTCATATAACATGCTGTAATACACACTGCACTTTTTTTTTATTAGAGATCTTCAGTTTCAGCAGGTATCTCATCAAGATTTTTTTCAAATTGATTTATGCAAGCCTAAAATGCCAGTCATTAATTAACCCCCTTCTGTACCTATAACCAGCCATTAATTCAATGCTATGAGGGCAAAAAAGTTTTATCCCATTTCACTTACTCCATCCAAAGAAGGGCGGGAGACTCCAAGCCAAAGAGTACAGCCAGACTCCTACCAGGATTAATAGGGCCTTCTTCTTAGACGTCACTCCAACAGAAGCCAGAGGTTTTGTGATGACAAAATATCTGTCCAAGGCAATCACCATCAAAGTGATCATAGATGTAATGCCAAAAAGAGCTCCGCAGAAGGCATACAGCTCACAGCCTTTCAATGAAGATGACAGAAGTAGCAGTGAAATTAATCTACCCACACTAATTAATTTCTGGGAGAGTTCAAGTCTGTGTTTCTTATGAACTAATGTCTTCTGGAATTTGTAAAGCAATGAAACTTCAGTTTTCCTGCAGTTATAATGCTATTTCAAAGCTGCTGTCCATCTTGCTAATTACATTATCCATGGAGATAAACTTCAAAGATTTTGTTTGCTTCGATTGCTGGAGACAGTGATACTTAATGTATTTTCACTCATTGATTCCTGATGTTTCTAGTGGGATCATTTCAGCTATTGATTAATGTCTTGTTTAACTCCAGTACTACTGCAGCTCCCTTAGAAACAGCTGTTTTGCTTAACAAGAAGTTATAGTCCCTTTGGTATCATGGAACTGTTCCTATCTCAAGGTCAGCATAATTGAAGTAAATATGCAGACTGTGAATATATTAATGAATAATTTTGCAGAAGTAAATATTCAGACTATGAATATATTAATGAGTGGATTTAATTGCTCAAACAACCTAATGATTAAAAAGCAGTGGTTTAGATTAGGTGTTTATTTTAACATGTATGCAAATGAACATTTAATGGAACTACAAAAATATGCTTTTGGTCATCAGAGATCAAAACAGCAACTTTATTTCTCTGACTTCCCTCTCTGTCAGTAGCTGTTCAAGAGGCAAAGACTAGTCTTCCTCTCACAACATTCATATAGGAAGAATGAAAGCACCTTTGTTCCACATTTTATTACTGCACAGGAAGTGTTCATTTAATATTTCTGTTGTGAAAACTCACATTTTCCAGTCTTTCTTGCCTCATTTTACCAGGTGCAAGTCCCAGAACAGGGGTTTTTTTTTAAAGAGCCTTTAAGCTGATGTGCTGAAGGGTGTTGCTTCTTTGTCACAGAACTCTGTCTAAGTAACTAAGTCATGAGATGGCTGGAGAAGAATGCTGGCAGGAAGACTACTGTTGTGCCTCACATTGCCCATGTTGCCTTTGTATCTGTCTTATATATGTAATTTTCCTCTCCTGGTGGAAATGTGTTTATTGAACACAGACAAAAACGTTCAAAGAAATATTTATATCAACATTGAAACAAGGGTGATAAATGTTCTCAACATTTCATGAGTACATGAGGATAAGAAAATAGTAATTAACTGCCATTATGGTAGGAACATAAATAGTGATATCTTAGAAAGAATATATACAAACCTTTCTCACCAAAAATCCAGCGTTTGTGGAGGCTGTTGGTGAAAAAAACTGGAGACTGTGTAATGGACATCAGGAAGTCACTAATAGCTAGATTGATGATGAATATGTTGGCTGGAGTCTGCAGGCTCCTAGTCCTACAGAGATCAGAAGAAATGTTGTTAAACACTGCTGCACTGCTAATTATGATGTTCCTCTTTCCTGTGAGCCTTGGCATCTTCACAAATAGCAAGGAACACTACACAGTGAGCTGGAGCAGAATGCTTCTTGTTTCCCTCATGAGGCAACACAAACAAGGCTCAATTTTACACCCTTATACTACTGTGCACTTTAAAGGGTTGTTTAGATAACCATCTCAGTGACAGGGATAAATCATATTGTTCTTTAAATATTCTAACCCTGTGCACTGCATATCCACGATTAACAGGAAATTACAGTCGATGTACCGTATGGATTTCTGGATCTGGGTCGTGTTAACCAGGAGAAGGGCTGTGCATTTTCCACTGCTGATAAGCTCAACCGTGCTCCTGAATACAAGGATTAAGTAAATTCACTATGAACCACATCACGCACTTTGTTTTGCCTTAGTTCCTCTCTGCGACACTCACTTCGCTGGCCTCACTTCACTTTAACGGGAGCAATAGCCAGCCTTCAGTGCATCCTGCCTGTGTATGTTATTCTTTGCATTGCAGTACAGTATTTTAAAGGGTATACATAAAACTTAATGGACAGTTCCTCAGTTTAGGGCTCAGAGTAACTTTTTAGCTCCTTTTTCAGATTTTTTTTTCTTAGACAAAATTGAAAATGGCCTGAATAAATAATGGTTCTTTGCACTAGTCCAGAATCAATCCCTAGAACTACTGTCCCCTACCTGTCAATTTAGGAGCAAGAAATTATTAGGAGGTGCTTATGGGCTGTGTGTATTTGTTCAGTAGCCTGTAAAATTACTGAATGTATTTCTGTTTCAGGCAGCTGTTTTACTGTTTGCCATTACCTGAGACTGCTTTGTAAGCATCTGAAGTGCTCTTTGAATTTCTGAAGTACTTGTTACTTTGCTATCCATATCCCCTTCTGTCTTTATAACATCTTTAAATGAAGACAAGTTGTGTCCTCCGGTGGAAGTGTAACTGCCGTGACTGCATTTCCAAAGAGCTGGTCTTGTACGTCATCCTCACGTATCTGACCTGCCTGCCAACACCTGTGCTGTTCTTAAGGCCATTGTCATTCACACCTAAGTGTTGGTATCTATTTTGAATGCATATGCTAAAACCTACCATTTAATGCACCCCATAAATAGAGGCTTGAGACCCAGACTACTTTCGTCCACAGTCCAGTGATCTAAATTAACCCAGCCAAATTATCATATAATTGCTGTTATTTTGGTTTATTACATTAGTGCCTAAAACAGCCACCGAGGAGAAGCTCACTGGCCAGGACATCATGCCAATGCTCTCTCTGCCTCAGTGGGGCAAAGCAGACACAGGTGGACATATCATATGTTTTCAGAGATCTAATTTCCTTCAGTTATGAGTTGGAATGTGGCTTTAGTTAAAAGGAAATAAGCCAAGTGTTAGAAAATGTGAAAAAAATGGGACATGGCCACTAAGGAACAGAGGTGGAAAGCAAACTGAATAGTAAGAAGCAGGAGGAAGGAAACAGTAAAAACAGAGATTTGTGGGATACAAAGGTGCAAATCAGCCCATCAGTCCAGTGCAGACACAGTTCAGCCAATAGAAAAAAATGAATGTTTCTGCTTTGGCTGCTTTTCTATTGCTTGGCATGTCTAGGTGATTCTTTGGAGTTTTGCTAAGTTTTGCTATGGCTGTGGTTAATGGAAGGAAGTCAGAGGGAAATGGCAGGTTGCCACCTCTTTTCCCACAGCAATGTCTCTTGGTGGTTTTTACTGTGCCTGCATAGTAGGCTGATAGTATGTCTGCACTGTGTTTGCAGAGCACAAGCTACAGTTAAAGTTCTTATGTTTGTGTATGCAAAAGGACATTCAAAAGAAAGATACCTGCAGAAAGCATAGAAGACCAGGAAATTGCCCAGAGTTCCTGTGATCCCCACTATCAGGATGACTACCCCAATCGTGTAATGGGCATGATCTGGAACATCCACTGTAGGAAAGGTACCAGGAACATCTTGCACTGTCATCTTCTATGGAGCAAACAAGAGGTCATAGGTATATTGCCAGACTTTTCGGAATCAGCTGGCATGCGCTTCTCTGGAAGAGGAAATGGTCAAGAATGCAAAATACAGCAAGCAAAAAAAGTCAGAATAAGCTCATGGCTTTCAAGTTACGTTTACTGTGGATAATCTTCAGGGGGAAAATATGCCATCAGCTGTGCAAAAGGCATTTTATATGTCTACTGTTTATTTAGAATTTTGGTGCAGAAAGGTAACCTGTTCTCTCACAAAAGAAAGATAAGGATATAGAAGAGAAAAAAAAGAGACCGTAAGGGACCCATTTCATTGCCTCTGACATCAAGTAATGCAGTATTTAACAACAAGAAAGCTTTCTATAGCTTTCATTTCAGGAAAGTTTCTGTACCTGTGAAGTATGATTTCTGTTGTCCTCTGACACCACTGGATAGACTTCTCTAACTAAGTAGAAATTATCTATGGATAAAAAAAGCATTCAATCCTTCAGCAGTATGGCTATTTCACTTTTCCCACTGAATAACATTGAGCACAAGTTGCCGTCAAGAGCTGATTACCAAAAGCCTGACAGTGATAAAAACAGTCTTTTGGAAACTAAATTAAGGATATGAAAAACTAAAACACAAATCCTATGCCTGAGTTCCACACCAGTTCTGGTTTTGCTGTGCACTGAATCAAAGTCTTTTGCTCTCTGTGAAGTGTTTCATAATACACTTTGACCAATGCATTTGTGTCTTAATTAATAACTCAGAGCAAAGTTCAGCAGCCAAGTCTGCATACTACAGTATTTTAAATAATTATTTTTAGGTAAGTATGAGGAGTCAAAGAAAAAACCATTTTAGGCCCCGATTCAAACAATGAAGCAAATGCTAAGGCTGCACCCAAGAAGCAGGATGACCTGATAGAAACTGAAGAGAACAGCCGTCCAAACCTTCACTGTTCTGCTGCCTTTTGACATAAGGTCAGGCAAGGAGACACACACTTGCCTCTGTGCAACTGCCAGTGTCCTAAATATCTTTTGGCATCAGCTCCAACCAGCTAATGGAGGCATGAAAAATACCAGGTCACATCCCTGTTCATCTGCATTTTCTTCATAGCCAGGCTTTTCTCATCAAGGGTGACCACTTACTTTGGAATGGCATGCCATGACCACTGCCTGTAGCTGCAGCCATGGCATCCCTCAGCATATGAGCTACCAGAATCACACCAGGGCTGTGAAAAGACCAGGAAATACTTTGACTCTTTTGTAGCCTGCCTTCTGTGAATACCGTCACCTTGGCTGTGGCCTGGGGACACAGGACAAGGGAATTGACTATACCAAGGTCTGTGCCTGCACCAAACTTCAGTAGTGGTGTGAGGCTGGGTATGTCCTTTCCAATCAGAGCTACTGGCAGGTACAGCTGTCATATGCAGGCATTCCTTTCCAGGAAAAGAAAGGTTGCTGGCAAGAATGGAGGAAAGTGCACAGAGGTTGAGAAGAAGTTCTGCTTTTTATGCTACAGCTGCATGGCAGTTGGCATTCACTGCCAGACTGCAACTCAGAAATGCCTTTGACAAAACCACAGTTGTCAAAGGAAATGGGTATTTGTAGACAGCAGAGGAGTATGTTACTTTCGAATACATCTGTGAGTTGGGCTGAGGTTATTAGAGACAGTATATGTGTATTTAAAACCAGTGTGCCAATAGCAAGAGGTGAACCCCAGGAGTGTCTGGAGTTCTGGAAGAGATTGTCTTTGCTTTGTGTGCCGAAGATCTGCCCGCAGCAATCCTCAGCAACTAGAGTGCACTCCCTGGGTTCCTACACCAGCAGCAATGAAATGCTGGACAAATACTCTGATCTTAAGAGAGCGAAAACACAGCTCTGGCTGTTATTGTAATTGGAGAAGAATGTTAAGGTTAATACATGAACTGAATGACAGTATCATGGCATTTATTGTTCAGGTTCCTGCAGCAAAGTGCAGTTGGCATCACACCATCAACATCAATGGGCACCTTGCCTAGGCAGAAATTGCTGTGCTCAACACACTGCCAGTAAACTAACAGAAATAACCCTATGCTAATAGCAAGTGGATAGGGAGGGTCTGAGATAAAACTGTTTTAAGTAAATGAGATCAGGTGTTCTTTGGTTTGGGTTGGTTTAGTTTCTCCTTAGCCTTGTGGCTAGAAAATTTTTAAACTGCTGTTCTACACAGAGCTAATTATGGTTATTAACGGAATGGAAATTCCTGATGTTTTTTCCCTGTAGCTATCCATTTAATCAGGACCGGATGAATGTAATAAAAAGGAAGCAACTAAAGGAGCTGGTTTTGGCGACAAAGAACAGATTAAAACAGCTTTAATTTGAATTAAATTTTGGGGGGACTAAGGACAAGGGAAAATTTAAAAAATAAATATAAATACACAGAGAAATCACAAGAGAGGTAAGGTTATTTAAGGGAAAGTAGAAGAGTTTAAAATGACACTCATGAGTGAAACAAGTTCAGAGTCAATAAAAATGTCAAGTATGGGAAAAATAAAAGAGAAATATTTATCCTGGAGCAGTCATAGGACATAAATTACACTACATATATGGGCAAAAACAGGGTCTGTGGCAAAAGGAACAAATTAGCATTTTAGTGTGGACTTGTAGACCTTGGATTTTTACTAGAGGGTACAACCCTGGATGTTCTCATAGAAGAAAAAATCAGTTATTAAAAAATTAATTTCACTGTTTTTATTGGAAATAACAGATCTGATTCTATGATTCTTTAAGTCAAGGAAAGGCACTAGTTGACCAAGAAGGCATTAGATCAGGCCTGAGTGCTACAAATTCATCACTAAATTGCATACATACAGCTTCCTTACTAGGAGACAAAAACGTGCCTGTGTCAAGTTCAGCTCTATAACTTCTGTTGGAATTGTATGTCAAAAGAAAGGATGGGAGAAAAAGCTAATGCTTGAGAAAATCAGGTCAGCAGGATAATCAAGAAATCAGACAATTCCCAAAGCTTTTCTCTATTCAGTTTCTCCAGCACATTAGCCTTGTTTATTCTGTCTTCTGTTGTCATCCCACACTAGGAGTGCTTGGTAGGAAGGGGAGAATAAAAATCCTGCCGTTGCAATCTGTATTGTTGCAATTGTCCTGTGAGAATACTCTGAACAACTATTCCAATTGCAGTGAAAATACACAGCGTTGTTGCTTTGCACGTTTTTCTGTTCAGCCTTCTTCTTACAAACACCTCGTAATGGAGATATTGGTATTGGGACTGGCGCTGTTTAACACCTTTGTCGGCGTCACAGACAGTGGGATCAGTGCACCCTCAGCAGGCTTGGTGATGACACCAAGCTGTGTGGTGTGGTTGATACACTGGAGGGAAGGGATGCCATCCAGAGGGACCCAGATAGGCTTGAGAGGTGGGCTGTGCAAACCTCATGGAGTTCAACAAGGCCAACACAAGGTCCTGAATGTCAGTCAGGTCATTCCCAAGCACAAATACAGGCTGGGTGGAGAAGGGATTGAGAGCAGCCCTGAGGAGAAGGTCTTGGGGGTGTTCATAGAATGGTTCAGATTGGAAGGGACTTTAAAGTCCAATTCCAATCCCCCTGCCATAGGCAGGGACACCTTTCACTAGACCAGGTTGCTCAGAGCCCCATCCAGCCTGGCTTTGAACACTTCCAGGGATGGGGCAGCCACAACTTCTCTGGGCAACCTGTGCCAGGGCCTCACACCCTCACAATAAGGAATTTCATCCCAATATCTAATCTAAACCTGGTCTCCTGCAGTTTGAAGCCATTGCCCCTTATCCTATCACTACGTCTTTGTAAAAATGACCTCAGAGCTTTCTGGTAGACCCCCTTTCAGTACTTAAAGGCTGCTCTAAGGTCTCCTCAAAGCCTTCTCTTCTCCAGGCTCAGCAAACCTGACTATCTCAACCTTCAGTCAACCTTAAAAGTAGGTTTTATAATTTTCTTTAGGTGTGCATGAAAACAGGCTTTTTGCTAGAGCTATGAATTTTTGGTTTTCATCTCCGAAAGGCATGTAATTTATTATTTATTTAGACTATAGATTTACAGAATCAATAAATAATTTTGCTCTGGTTAACAGATTCAGATGAGCATTCCTGACAAACACTAGCCTGCCTTTAGCCATGACTGGGTGCTTCACAGGGATGCAAAACATGCAGAATGAACAGAGAAGTGGGAATTTAATTTTCAGTAGAGCCTTAGTAATTGGTTTGTATGATAAAACAAGGTTATTAACCTTTTGAGAGGATAATCTTAGTGTAGGATATCTTTATCCTCCATATATAGGTGTAATCTTTTGCTATATTCTGCTCTATCATTTGCCTCAAGAGATGGAGTGTCAAGAAGTTATGAAGTTGTTCTACATTAGTGTGTTTCCTTCCAGCAAGTTTAAGAGTGTCCTTGTGGAAACACTAGAACAGAGGGAAACAGCTATGTTTTAATGCAGTTTGCCTTCTTAAAATGCTCACTGTTTCGCCTAAAGAGATGTTTGTCTATTGCCTACAACAAAACAGGTAAAATAGAACTGTGTTTTCAGTTGTCTTTCAGTAAACTTGACTGAGACTCATAAAATTGAGGGGCTTTTTGGGAGTTTGGAGAAGACAAATGTGATATAGATAAATATGTCTAAATCCTTGCTGTTCTGGCCTTGTCTGCAGCACAATATGGAGCCTCATTATTCTAGATTTATGGGCTGCTGCCACTGCTGTTTACAAGGGAGGCAGAATTCCTCCTGGAGAGCCAATCTGAGGAGCCAGCCTCCTTCCTTAGGAAGAGAGCAGAGCACAGGCCTTTCTGCTAAATCTGTGCCAGCAGAGAAGGGGTAAAAATGAATCAGCCACAGGGCAGATTCATTAGGGCATATAGGGCCAAACTTGTATTTCACCATGAAGTTTGTCAGGACCCTACAAGACACTGATCTGAGGAGAGTTAAAAGGATAAGGGAATTCCTTTGCAGTCCAGGACAAAATCACAATTCCTAAGGGATTTGTCCAGGTTACAAGGAGGTCTAGATCAGATACAAACCCCAGGAATATTTGATGCTTGCATCTATTTTGTCTTGAGAATCTGTTTATTATACACAGTTTCCTAAAGAGAAGGTCTTCTAAATATTTGTTTCATAATTGATTAAAAAAACCCCCACAAACCAACCAAACCAGCTCAGCTCTGAATAACTACTAGTTATATACCATTTTTGAAAGTTCAACACCACTCCAATAGCAAAAGAAAAATATTTGTGTGTAAGTAATAAAAGGGCAACATGTAAAGAATACACTTCAACTGTTATTGAGGAAAAGCATCTATTCTTTCTCAAAGTAAGAAATAAAATCATATCACTTAATTACTGTTCACTTGGAGATGGTTATTACTGAAGCAGTAATGAAGCATCACACCAGTGATGATGGCAGGAGCAAGGCCATGCATGTAAATAGTTGTACTGAATATAAATCATATTTAATATAGCCCACTCCTTACATTCTCACAATGGCAAGAGTATAAGGTAAGATTTAGTTCTAGTTATAGGGAAAGAAGAAATCCTCATAAAGTCATTTGGGCACTCGAACATATTTCAGTGCTGATCCCGATTAATTGATTTGTTTGTGTAACATCAATTTCAAATCCAGGAACAGAAAACACTGTGATAAGGACACTTTTTCAGCTTCTTCTGTCTGAACATGGCAGATGGACTGTATCTAATTCAGTGTAAAACAAGACAAGGAAAGAAAAAAGCAAAAGGAAATAGGGACTGCTATGCCACTGCTTTTATGAATTCATCTGACTTCAAACTACAGGCGTTGGTTTTGCAGAACTATGTTTTAATGGAATAGAGCCCTATTCCAAAACACTACAAGTTTTGGCAGTCTGACATTGACGTTGGCAATATAACAGGTCCCTTTGTTCTTAATTTTCCTACAAATACAGGTAAGGAAGCTGTTTATTTACGCAGTATGACTTATACAACCAATGTGTCAGGCCTCTTACATTACAACAAATGATATAGTTTAGAAACATTATTAGAACAGAAATACTGCAATTTCCTGGGGTTTCTTGGGCAGTGTTTGTACTGCCTACCTACAGAGGCCTCAAACAACTGAGGGCACTCATTTTTCTTTACAGGTCCTTGCTCTGATTTCTGAGCTTGCCTCTGTAGGCACTTGCTCTGTGATGACAGGCAGCACAGACAGGAGCGTAATCCCACCTCAATTATGGTTTCAGCAGGGTGACGCTCACTGCTAAGCCCTCTTTCCAGTAGACAGCAGGGCTTTCCATAGATGATGTTTGTCCTGTTGAGCAATTTGGATAGCAGATTTTGTATCCTATCTTACGGAATTAATCTCAGCCATCAGCAGCACAGGGTGTTTTCAGTCCTGAAACTGTCTTTGTGTCAAATTAAAACACAATAGTTTGGAAATACAGGCACTTGACCTAGGGAGAGGATATGGACAGCTAATTAGATTTTTCAGCAGAATAAGATCAATTTTTAATTTTCCAATGCAAATCACTCTGTCACCAGAATCCTTTTCCATTTTGCCATGTGCTCTCCGGTCCCTTTTCTCCCCCCTGCTATGTTCTGGTATCCTTTTTCATGTGTTATCCATCTAATTTAGTTTGTGAGTGCCTTGGCTCAGGGCGCTTCTATGTTCATTTTTCCGTAATGCACTGCACACATCTATTAAAAATAGATTTAAAAAACTTTTAAAATTAGGTTGGGTCACATTTTTATTATATAGTTTTAAATAGACTTTTGTATAAACAGCAGGTGAACAGAACTTTGTAGTACTAATAGGATACTGAGAGACAAAAACAGGCAGAGGACCTCTGAACTTCTTTTGTTCAGGCTTCTGGGGTTGGATGGAGAATATTTTTAGCAAACCCCAAAAATTCCATCCTTAAGTGTCATCATAACAGATTCTCACCTTCACAATTCCAAGGAAGTTTTCTTTCTCATTAGTGTTTAAAAACTAAGAAATATCTTTGATAGGACTTACTTACCCAGGAAAACTTTTTGCACCACTTTCTTGAGTAACTGCACATAACAACTCTTTTAACATTTACATAAACACTCAACTGCACTTACAGATTATTACAAAAATAATTGGGATTTCCATCCTGAATAATAACACAAGAGAGCATTGTGTTTGAACTGCTAAGCAGCTGTTTAATGTACTAGAACATTTTGCTAGTTTGCAATACATTCGATGCACTTTGCCATTAGCCATTCCTCTCTGTCTTCTGCCCATGTAACTCTGCTGAAAAACACTGCTTGTACAGTCCTTTCTGCATTAAATAAATAGTTAAAGGAATAAAAAGAAGATTTAAAAGTTTTCATTATGTTGTTCATTACTGCATTACAGCACTAAATGTGTACATGCTCCTTAAATGCCCATTTACTGTCCTATAAATGCCACCCTTGCCAGAGATCTATATGCTACAGCTTTAGTGACAGAAAACACTTACTGTTGGGGCTCTAACAGGCAGATCCATCCGGGTGTAGGCATTGGCTTCCGAGTCATTCCATGCACTGAAGGCCTCCACAATTTTGGTGCTGTTGGCTTCCTTAGAGGGGCAAGAGGTCCTCCTCTGAATGGGCTGATTATTCAGGTGAACGAAATCTAAACAAAAACCAAGAGAGAAGAGCTGTGCTCTGAGTTTAAGTCAGCCAGTTTACCTTTGTGTGTGTGTGTGTGTGTGTTAAGCAGGTTGTTAGATTCTTTGGAACAGTGTGAGGTGCAGTGCAGAGTTTCTCACTGGAGCTTCAGGATGCTTCAGTCCATCTCCAGCTCAGCAAAGGGAGCAGCGGCGGCTTCCATTTAAATACAGGAGAGGGCAGAGTCCGCACATGCCCAGTTTGATGCTTGTTTCATCCTAATTCCACATTCCCTATAATGACAGTGTAAAACTGATGCTCACTTAAAAGTGCTGTTATCTTATTTTTTTTTTTTGCCTTTGACATATTTATGCCTGAATTTTAATGCTATTCGCACATTATCTGTGTATGACAACAAAGAAGTTGAAAGGTTGAGGTCACTATCTGTCTTAAATATTAGCCTACACAGTTCACTTTCACTGTATTGGTGAATTAGTTTTTTGTAGTCTGCTTTTAAAGAAGATATATGTGTACAATTCTGCTGAAATTGTCAGAACTCAAATACATTCTGATATTTAACAACATGCTTGTGTGCACTTCTGTCTTGTAGAATTTAGGTCATGGTTGTTTGTTGGTCCACTTCTAAAAATAAACAAAACATAGGGATAAAACCCACTGACATCATCATTTTCTGCTCTTCAGTTTAAAAAAAAAGGCGCACAAATACTTTAGCAGAAAACAGCAAATACCCACTTGTTGCAAGAGCTTTCTTTTTCAGTTGTGCTTAGGTAGGTCATACACGAGCAGATTCTTAGTCACACAAATCTTGATTTACTGTGCACTGTGCAAAGAGATATGAATTGCTGTAGTCCTACCTGAAGGCTCATTACTGTGGTAAAGTGACATTTAATTGCAACAGTATGTGAAAAAGCTCTTCTAGCAGACACTGCAGCCTAAATATCACAGAGTTTAGGCCTTCCACCTCCCATCAAAATGATCCTGATGCAAACTATTAGCTTCATTGCAGTGGGTGGTAAAAATAGATGGTGTGAACTGTTACTGGAAAGCCTTTGTGAGAAGGCTGTGATAGTAATGGTGAGAACTATATTCCCCCAGCTCTGCCCACATTCCTCTTTTCATGTACCTTTCCTTAAATTAGCACTTGCAGTACCTAACTGTAAATTGAAGGAAAAGGGATTGCATTTCTTTGCATGAACGGGAGCTGTGCCTCTAATGAAAGGCACGCACCTGTAGCACTGCAGATTCCCTCTCCTTGATAGTCATTTCAAAAGGCAGCGATATATCCTGGTGTCACCATCATTAACCAGAGGAGGCACTTCGTAGACTCCACAGGCTCTCAAACTGAGAGATCTTAATAACAATTGTTAGCAGACCTGTTATGAAAGGCAGAGATACTTCATGGAGTGTCCCTGTCCTGCAGTGTTGGTAGACACAACCAAGCCAGACCTAAATCAGCTGTGGCAGAACTGCACCCAGAGGTGGCTATTGGACTGACAGGTTTCAGCTTTGTCAATGTCTGAGATTCTATGGTCATTTTCTGGAGTATGCTCTTCCCCTCTTCTCTATGTGTGATGTCAGACACATGAAAATCAGGGCAGAGGTGGATGTGACATTAATGGTACGAACTTCAAAAGACATTGCTGTGAACTCCAAACCCATGACTCTGTGTTCCTGCATACACAGTGCTTGCACACAGCACACTGTAAATATGAGGCAGCAAGCAATGGTGTTGAACATTTTAAGGGACAGGACCTTTTTACAAGACAATTTTGCATTTTACTCCTAAAGAGGCAGGAGGTGTCATTACAGAAAGCCCCAACGTGAAAATGCCAACGGCTTGTACTTTCTTCAAAGAAAGCTTATCAAGGGAGTGGGAGCAAAAAGTACATCGAAATGATCGACGTGCAGAGAAAGGAGATCATGGGAGCTCCCATTTGTGTGAGCTTTATGTTCAAAGGAGTTGCATACAGATATATTCTGATCTTGTCAAACTGATAAGACAAAGTTTGAGACAAACAATATTCAAGACAAGCATAAACACTAGCTCAGATGTGATCTTTGACTCAACATTCTCATTTTCTTTGCTTAGATCCTCATAGTCTCCTGCTTTATGTCTTCATTTTGGACAATGCCAACATTCAATCTGTTTACATACAGCTTGCACATGAAGTTTTCCTTTTCCCTGAGTCACTTAAGACATTTTTCTTCTTTCCTCTCATCTTAAGAAGTCATTCCACTGAAAATATTTCATTTCCAGTTAGCCTGGAAGCATCCAGTTTTCTGGCATTTTTAGGGGACCCCATTATATGTTAGGCAGAGTAATCAAATCATGGAATAAATGTAGTCTTTTAAAATTAGACATTATAGAAGCTATGCATCTTCTTGCTTCATTAGGTCTGGCATTGTTGTATGTGCCTTTCCAGACAGATTAATTTGATTAGTTCAGCAGCTCCTGAAAGTGTATTATGAAAGAATATGCAGTGTAAAGGAAAGTTTTCCCAGTGAGAAGCAGATGCTAATCCAAAGCAGGCCACTGATCTGGTATCCTTCTTTCACTTCAGGAGTCTGCTTTTGTGAATGCTAAGTACTTGCAAGCTAGGGGAAAGTATTTCTGAAAATTGGACCCTAATATTAAGATTTATGTCCAGTGGAAATATTCTCTTAAGGTGGTAGTTGTCCAATCCTTTATTGTAGCCAATTGCTAGAGGCAATTCAGCCGTCCTCTTCTACATGTCATACCTGAACTTCCACGGAAGGAGAGGAGTCATCCTAGAACTGCACAAGGTGTGCATTCCCTGTCCCTAGGGATTAAGAAGTCAGACAAAGACATAGAGAAAATAATTCACAAAACTTTTTTTTCTCTCAGGTTTGCTTTGTTTTATATGCTATATTAAACCAGAGAGAACACTTCAAAGTATTTTATTGAGCAGTAATTGTTTTTTTTTAATAGGCAAGGCTATTCCACTTAAAGTTATCAGAACATTAGACTTGTGGATCTGGAGGGAATTTGGCCTCTCTCTCTCTCTCTCTCTCTCCCTTGTTTATTTCTCTATGAAAAGCTTACCTCTGGTGTACTCCTTGGAAGCCTAATGGGGAAAATGTATTGGTTTGTGACCCCAGGTTCTTTGCAAAGTCATCTGGCTCATCCTAAAGCTTTCAAACATTTCTGCCACAGTTTTGGGTGTGAAACACACTGAAGTTCACCTGGTTTATGGCAAGGTCTGAACTGCCCTCCAGTCACTTCTGAAGGAAAGAAAACCTGCCCAGAATTAATCTCTCAGAATTCTGTCACATTGAACTGTGGTGAGAACTGTCTTCACAGTTTTAGAGTGCTACCTTCAGCTGGACACCAGGTGCCCACCAAGCTATTCTATCCCTCCCTTCCACAGCAGGATTGGCAGGGGGAAAGGAAAAATTCAGATGGCAAAAAATTGTGTTTAAAGATAAAGGCAGTTTAATAAAACAAAAGCAAAGGTTATGTGCAGAAGCATAGGCAAAGAAAAGATTTATTCTCTACCTCTCATCAGCGGCTGATGCCCAGCCACTTCCAAGGAAGCAGGGCTTCAGTAGGCATGGCAATATTCCAGAAGACAAACACTGCAATGGCAAACACCCCCTGCCTCCTCCTTTCTCTTAGCTGTTATTGCTGAGCAGACATAGTATGGAATATCCCTTTGGTCAGTTGGATGAGCCATCCTGGTTGTGTCCCCTCCCAAGGTCGTGCCCAACCCCAGCCTGTTGGTGAGAGGGGAGTGTTGGTGCTGCACCAGCACTGCTCAGCTGCAGCCAAAACCCTGGTGTGTGAGCAGTACCTTTCTAGGTACCAGTGCAGCTCTGTGAGGGCTGTGACTGGGAAAATTAACTCCATCTCAGCTGGACCCAATGCAACCTCTTTCTGCTGAAAATTCACTTCTGTTCACAGTTCTATCCTAAATTACAGGCAAAAATAGCAGTAAGACCATGGATTCTGGCACCAATCTATGAAACTGAGAAAACTGTCTAATAGAAAAAGGGAAAAATAATACCTGGATAAAATTTCAAGTCCAAATGAGCAAAGGACTTGTTTTGCAATAAGCAAAAAAGAACTCATTGTCCTCTTCTTTGGCTGGGAGCTCTGTGTGGAATTAGATTTTAGCTCATGCAGAAATACAGAGTGGACTGAAGGAAAAGGTAATCTGCTGCTTTGAAGACAAACAGACTGCTGTTGGGAAATGTCAGGAGAGTTAAAAGACATGGGGTATGGTCAGCTAGGCATGAATGACCTTGAAACACCTTTACAAAGGCTCACTTGGGCTTCCTTAAATTTTCTGAAAGATCCCCAAGGCCAGCATGAGGAAAGAGGAACAGGCTATTCAGAAATAGAAAAGGTAAAGTCCCACTCTTCTCTGAGTGCAAATACAGGTCCTGGGATTCGAGTTACCACAAATGAGGAATGCACAAAGCAAAGTTGTTGGGTATTTCAAATAAGTTGAGTGATTTTAATTTTTCCCATTGTGATGTGGAGAATGATAGTGATAATTCCTGAAAACATCTTGGGGCAGACAATGTTACACTGAAAATATGCTCTGCTTGCCCTCTAGACATGCTAGGCCTTCCTGTAAATGATGGGGTAGAGGGAGGAACTATTGATTTTTCACTGGAGAGCCTGTCCATTTGCAATATCTGCCTTTTGGGCAATATCACACTACAAAACCCGAGTCCATAGCAGCCTTTCTTACACTGTCCCTGCTGTAAGTGTGAGCCCTGGCTATCTGGTGTGGTGCTTGTCATTTTTAGGGCTATACTTTTGTACTGGAACCTGCAACAAACTTACCTACTTAGACATGCAGGTGAAAACTGATGGCTCATTTTATTAAAAAACCCCAAAAATCTGGTTTCAACCATCTGTTTTCTTTTTGCCTTTTAACAGCTAAGATCTGTCAGGTGGGAGCTCTCCCACTTCTTAGCCATTCACAGTGTACTGCAATTTTGGCATCCCAAATAAAGCAGGGAGGGAGCTGTGTAATATATATCTTCTTTGTGCTCTATTAATCATAGAAATTAAATTTAGTTCTTTATGCTTGGAGCAACTTGGCAAGGGGACATGGAAGCGAGGAGACCCTTTGTAAATAAAATTGTTAGACTGAGTACAAAGTTCTGTATGGCCTTTGATAGGAGCATACTCCTGGGGCTACTCAAAATCAATAGACAAAATAGAAAACAGTAAATCAAATCAGTGTGGTTTCTGCTCTGCTATAGAAGTGAGTAATTCACCCCACGGGTAGTTCTTATTTTATAGGGTAGCTGAGATCTATGGTGAACAGCAAAAGCACGAACTGCAGGGTGCAGCCAGCAAACATTAACACTGGGCTGTTTAGCCCCACAGCAGGAAAGGGAGAATCCCAGGCCTGGACCGAATACAGAAGGGCCAGACCAGAAAGGATGGTTTAGAGAAGTCCTTTCAAACACAAGTTTTTCTTCTAAGACTTACAGAAAAAAAAATAATTTTTTGCACTGAGATGAAGAGATTATATCAATGATCTCTCCAACACTAGGAACGTAGCTCTGTAACTGGCATTAGGCTGCCACTCCATGGCAAGGCACAATCCAGCAGATGCTCTGCCTTAGTTTCCCCAGCTATATTTCCAGCCTACTCCAGTGGCTTATGGCTTCAAGGCCAGGTAGGTCAAAAAGGTTAACCCACCTCTGTCCCTCTTGTCCCTTCCCACTGAGTCTGAAGGCAAAGCAATTGCACAAAGTGCTCTCCAGACCAGCAAAGTTGGATTTGCAGTGCCTCCAAAAAAAGCCCGTTACCTTGATTTGTAGACTGAGCTTTCAGATTCATCCTTTCCTGTCTCCTATGGCTTAATATCTGTGCAAGCCCACCCTTCTCCAGGGAACCCTGGGTAGCCAAACTCTTTTCAAACAATTTCAGCTGGAAGTTTCCCTACTTCCAGTTCCTAAGTAGAGCTCTCACATTCTCACATATGTGAGCTGATTGCGCTGGTGCAGTTTAGTGCCTACTTTAGGCAGGGGCAAGTCATATTTTAAAAACCATTGAAAAGTTGCTGTATCACTGCAGAAAAAACACCCTCCCCACCTTTCAGGCAATAATTAGACACAAAACCTAAAGAAAAACTTCCCTTGTTATTCTCCTCCCCTTAATAAATCAGGTCTCTGTCACAGACAATTGCTGTGGGCTGATATGTGGGGTCGGCACATGGTGTTCTCTAAGCTGCCTTGTCATTTTGCTGGAAGCAGGCACTATGAAAGATTTGCTTGTGAAGAGATACAGCAGAATTCTGTTTCCCAGCTGTGATAGGATTCCAGTAAGAGAAGGATTATTGGTAAAGAAGGGGTGAGAAAATTGCAGAGAAATTGCATTCAGCATTTTTCATTTTTCCCCCAGTCAAATGCTGACTGCCATTAGAGGTACATGCAGTGGCCACTGACAGACAGCAGGGCCAGTTTGGGTCAGCATTAGTAGAGAGCTTGTACTGCTTACAGAAAGAACTATTGGTACCATTTGGGGTTTGATTGTTTGTTCTTTAATCTGCTTGTGTAGTAGTTACTTCTGAAACAGAAAGAACTCAGAGACTAGTGCCTCTCATGGGAGGGGCTGCAGAAATACCTTGATAGGTTAGGCAGAGGAAAGTAATAGAAACAGCCTGATGAAAAAACTAAGGAAAGAGGAACAATATGAAGCAATTTGTACCCACACACAGCAATCGAAATGAAAATCCTGACATATGAGAAATAATAGTTCATGATAACTAGAAGATAAACAAAGGGAGGCATCATTTCATGCTAAAGAACTATCATCTTCCTCCTTTGATTCTAGCACTATTGTCCACAAATTATCCACAGAGAATACATATACTGCCCTGATGGTTATACAATTTTTTTCCTGGCACATACTGTCTTGTCTTACAACATCCTTGTGAAAGAAATCCTATTGTTTCTAGAAATACCATCAGTGGTTCTGTAGGAAAAAACCCCCAAAACCAACCAACCACGATTGTCAAGCCATTGGTGGGAGAAAATTCTGTTGCTGCACTAATAAGCAGGCAGCTTTATGACTGACTGCAGCTTAAGTCTCAGCAACTCACAGCTATTGCAGGAGCTCTGTTTTGCTGTTCTAGACTACACTGTGCCCAATGCTTTCAGGAACTTGAGGCAGATGAGGAGGAAGAAACAGACCACTCACACTGAATTTTCCATACCTTGTATTTGAATTGTTTCTGAAAACAGCCTCAAGAGTGAGTGAAAATTAAATATGCTATAGGATATTTTAGCTGAGATACATCAGTGAAGACTGTCCTACACAAGGCAAAGGGGAGGGTCATTGAAGCAGAAGCAGGATTTGGTGCAGATTACAGGAATGTTGAGGATTTGGGCAGGCTTCTGTAATGCCATTACAGAGACATTATGAGGAGTTTGTCCCTGCCGAAACTTGAAATTCTTCCCACAAAGACCAAAATCAAACAGACCTAATGCTTAAGCTTGAACAGAATCCACTGCAGTTCTGTCACCAGAGCTGCCCAGTGTAAAGAAGAGTAAAGCCATATGGTAATTTCTTTATAAACTCTTCTGCTCAGATTATCATCCAGCCTGTTACCACCTTGGACTCTGATTTCCCAAGTGTTCACATGCGGCCTCTAAATGAACAGATCCTTCTTTAATTCTGCAGTGTGGCCTTTATTAATACCTGCTTTGCTAAATGACTCCTCTGCATCCTCACTGACTTCTGCTTCAGTTGCTATGACATCCTTTTTCTCTGACCTTAATTAACAGAATGCACAGGGCAATTACCACAAGGTTGCAGACAAGGATGCATGTGTGCCAGCAGGGCTATGTCCAGCTTAGTCTAAGCCCTTTTCATCTTGATCCTGTCTCCTCCCAGCCATTTCTTTATTGTTATTGCCCTGCATCCCTTTCTTTGACAACCCCCCATCATTCTTTTCTCTTAAATCAGATATATATTGCTGGGTTTTACTTCCAAAAGCTTAGATGGATTCTCTGTCTTCAGCTTACCTATCATCTTTCAGACAGCCTTGGCTTGCTGGCTCCCTCATCCTGTCAGCCACTGATGCTCATTTCCATCATTCACTGAGCAGTTTCCAACGTGCATGATTTGCTTGTCCCCGTGCAGTCCTGCATGCTGGTGGCAGTGGCAACAGGAGACATTGGCAATAGCAAGGCTGCAGGCACACAGAGCAGCACTGACCTATATTGCCTGACTTTACCTGCCCCTTTCCTGCCTGTACACCTCCATTTCTCATCTCCTTCTACTTTGATAGCAAGCTCTTTGGGGCAGAGACCTTTTATTCTGTAATGCTTTGACTTGCACAAGCACAACAGTAATGCAAACGTGGTGGGCTTCCCTTCTCTGGTAGAGCTATGAATTCGTTTAAAAAAATATACTGTGCTTAATTTTTTTGGTGATGAATTGGCAGGTATTGCATTATGACTACAATAAAAACTCTGTTTTGTTCTAATAAAAATGAGGACATCTGAAGACTGTTCTCAGTTTAAAAAGCAATAGAGCAAGCCTTCTGAATAAACAAACATCTCAAAAGCAAACATATATAAACTAAAGTGATAAACACCAGCACTGATGCTCAGAAAGTCAAACTACTGTTTCACTTCACTCTAGTTTCATCATTCTGCATACTCCCTACAGAACTGGCATTCCCTTTCATGACTTGCAGATGATGTTACAAATCATAAAAACATAATTGGGTGGTGATTTTGCTGCACAGCAGATAAACATAGACAAACATGCCATCTCTACTTACTGTAAGAATTTTTCACTGAAAGAATACCCTTAAATTAATATATGTGATTGGTAACGCTGGGAATTGCACACTTTTTGCTCCTTTGAAGTGGCTACAGATGTGCTTGAAACACCAAAACACATTAACAATGTGCATCCATGAATACAGACTTAATTTCCGGGGCTGATTCCTCAAGGCACTTGAGCTATTTTGCACATCAGCTTCCTTCTTGTACAAACTGAAAGTTAAGAATGTCACCAGTAGGGAGTGACTCACCTCCCCCTGTGTAATAAACAAGCGGATCTCATGATAAGGAACATCAGATTTAGACAGGCCTTATCACACTTTCAAGTCAATGATCCAGTTACTGCTTTTTCTAGTGAGAAAAATCAATCTACTCTTTTCTAAGCAGAATTTCATTAATGGCACATCAGATTGCAAAGCACCTTGGCAAAAAAATGGACAGTTAGAAGCATTTTTTCCCTAATTACAAGAACAATTTATTTGTGTGTTTTTGCCTCTTTTTTGCAGTTTCAGTTACAAGATGTAATTTACTAATTATTTTTATCCTCTATTGTTCCCCCCATCAAAACAAAACTATCAAGCCAAAAAGTTACGCCTTTGCCCTTACTACATCTGAGTTAAATAATGTTTTACTAAGCAAATGCATTGCTGCTGCCTTTGACACAAGATGTGAAAATGCCACATTGTTTGTGTTTATTTACAGTAACTAATTGTCAGGGAGAAGAAGAGAAGTAGTTACCTCTCTCTTCACAAATTTAAGTGGAGATAAGTTCAAAAAATCCTAAGCATGCAAGCAGTACAAACTATTACTATTATATTAGTAGTAATATACTTAAAAGTCTACCAAGTCTCTCTCTTTTCAAATTAATTGACTTGCGGCAGAGTTACCCTCTTGGATTCCTCTGAGAGTGAGAGAACAGGGCTGTTTATTTTGCAGCTCACAGGGTAATGTCCTTGGGCAGCAATCAGAGCTAGTTACCGTCATCAGACAACTGCAGTGATCTCAGGGTGCTCTGGGATCTTACAGACAGCAAGTCAACCATGATCATGGGTGGTTACTCCATCAGAAAAAAAATAAAAATTATCTCATAGTAACAGTCTTAAGTTAGATACCAAAGAAACTCAAACCTATTTTCTGAGCATAAATATTTCACTTTGGAGGAACAGCATACCTGTTAGGACTCCATTTTATAGTTGACTAAAATAGGTATTCCATGGAGCATACACACAATAAGCTTCCAGGTCTAACCCCCCTCATGGTATTAGGCAGTTTTGTAGTTTATCCTGGATCTCCTCAGATGGTATAAGGCAGCATGGCTGTACTGATTCAGCTCCTGCTGCTGGAGGATCAGGGCTCCCCATGACAAAGCAACTGCAAAGCTAGTCATCCAAGGGAGATTCTGACACAGGAGTTTCCAAGTGCTCTACAAACACCAAAGCATGTTCCTTCCTAGCAACACCTGTTACCTGACAGGCTCTCATGTCTGGATAAGCCTCCAGAGCATCTTTGCAGTGGGAAAGCAGTGGAGGTAATTTTCCCATTCACTCTGCTGGTTCAATCAGTACAAGATTTCATTCTCTAGAGGAACTTCTTGACAGTTGAACAAGTGACTTGGTTCTGCTGCAACTCCGGTTCAATACCTGTAGAGTAGAAAGAGTAGCATTTCCTGGGGATTTTTTGAAAAGGTTAAATATTCAGGTGTTTGAACACTAAAGTAAGCAAATTAAGAATAAAGAACAGAAAGAATTCAAGAATGGGAGACCAGCTGCTCTGTTCAAGCCAGGAAGACAATAGTTCTTTGGAGGGCAGAAGCCTCAAGAACCAGGGCACTGTCCCACAGCCCCACGAGCAAGTGACCCAGGACCAGTTGAGGGTCTGGGGCTGTCAGGCAAGTCCCTGCCAGCAAAGCAGGCCAGAGACAAACCTGGGAGCAAAGGGCAGCAATTTGGAACCAGCAGCTGTACCAGGGCCAGATCAATGAGACCCACAGTTGGGCAAGGCATAGCTGGGACAGGCTCAGACCGAAGCTTAAACACAGCCCCAGCCCCACGGGTAGAGAGGAGTGTCAGGTGAGGCTGGTCAGGGCAATGAAGTCCTGTTATTGCACTTGGGCACCTGACAGACCCCGAGTCTCACATTCTTAGTGAATTCTCACTACTAAAGTCTTCCTGCTACATAAATTCTTAATAAATTAGCACATTTTCTCAAATACAGAAACTTACTACCTTGTACTGTTGTCACCCTAAATACCTATTTACCACCTGGAAATTTATTTAAGATCTTAAATTTGGATTTAGAATCTTTTGACATTTTGGAAGTTTAGAGCAAGAGATCTCGTAAGGGATTTATTTTTTTAAAAAATTTATTATTTTAAATAATCTGTTGCATTAGATAAAAATGGTGGTATTTAACAAGTATTTCTAAGAACAGCAGAGTATAAGAGTGGCCATTTGAGTCAGTCCAAAGGTTTGTCTAAGCCTACATCCAGTGACTAAAAGCAGCATGCCAGGAAAGCGTGCAAGAATATGGTGAGATTTCTCTAAAATACTCTTTCAGCCTCACACAGTATGCAGCTCAGCAAATCTGTGCTTCTCAAACCATGTTTTAGTGATCTAAATCAAACACTGATGGGGCTTTTGTGGGTTTGTAAAAGGATTCAGGATGTAAGTAAGAACGTATTTTCAAGTTGTCATCCTAAAAGTCTAGGAAAAGAAAGGGTGCAGTCTGAACCATGAAATTATTTTGGTCCAAGCCAAATTGCTCTTTAGCTTCAGCAGAAGCATAGAAACCTGAAAGCTAACACAGCCTCTCTTAGAAAGCTTTGTATAATTTAAAACACAGTCATACTACAAAAACCCAGTTTTCAGCTCCACTTAGCAACTCTCTTCATGATGTGCAAGTGCCTCTTAAAAAAGTTGCCAGAATGAGCCAGCTGAGACACCAGCTCCTTTCCTTCTTTTCTTCTAATGATTGGAAATTATTCCTCTTAAAATGAATTCTTGCTTCACCTACTGTAATGCAAAATCTTTTTTTTTTTTTTAAATATCCTAAATAGCCCTGTTAAAAGTCATGTTTTTCAAGGTTTGATAATCAGAACTGAGATTCCCATTCCACAGAAGTGAACTGAAGCACCCAGAATGGCTATCTGAAGATTTAGGAATGTGGTTTTCATAAAAGAATTAGGCTTAAGAACAGAAAGGTTGAATAGAACTAGAAATGTAACACAGTAATGCAATGTTAACAGTCACTGTGCTGGAATAGTCTCTAATCACTGCTGTTTCTCAGGCTTTACTTGTACTTTTATGGTGCTTCTGAATTTCTTACCCTTGCTTATTAGACGTTACTGCAGTAAAAGGCTCTTCATGATTCACTGAGCATAGAAAAATAATGAAGGGGAGACTTTAGAAAGAGTAACTTATTTTTCATTCTCCAACCATTCCATTGGATCCAGGTTCTTAATTTTCAGTAGCCAGTAGAGTTATGAATATATCTGTTCCAAAACAGAGAGGTGTATTGCAAGTTTTGCTTAATGATCAGTGTTGAGAGGTCATATTAGGGATCATTCTATGAGAAACGCTCACTCCAAGGGAGATGAGTATTTCAGTGCTTCAAAGATCACATGTGCACTTTGGAGCCCTGGATCTGGAACTGCACCTATACACTGACTGGGAGGTCACTTGATGCACTTTTCTGGAAGCACCTACATAGGAGTCCAAGATGCCAATGGTCTTTTGTGCTGGGTAATTATCTAAGTAAACTCTGAGGAATTATTGGAAATTTGGTGGTTTTTGTTTTTTTTTTTTTTAAACTAGGAGTGTATGAGGCAGAAGACTGACACTGTTTAAATGATACAACTTTACACTGATTTAGTTATTTAACAAAAGAGAGAAACAACTCATGTATTTAAACTAATTTCAATCATTTCCTTTACAGGAAGGAAAACTTTTTTGAGCTACCTTTCCCCATCTGAGGAACTTTCTGCTCCACTTCATACAGAGTGGCTCACTCTGTGTCCTTGAAAAAAATAATGGCTGTTAGGTGACAAGTCTAACAGAAAACCACCACCCAGACACATGAAAACAGGTACATTTAAAATGTCTATCCTATAAGTCTTCTTTTACAACCGCTTGCACTAACTTTTATATAAAAGGCCCCAAATCCCTTAATTTACATAGGCATATGGTCTTTGTATTTCTGTCCCACACCTGATGGAGGTGGCACATTCTCAAAAATAAGAAGTTACTTGAGTGACTCAATCTGACAGACAGCTGATAACCTGGTATTGAATAAGATTTCCCCAAAATACCATTTAAGTACTTAAAAAACCCTGACTTTGAAATATGGTGCAGATTATCAGTGCTGATAGCCTGATATGAAGCCTAATTGTTATAGATGCCCAATGGAAATAGTGAGAGGCTTAGAAGTGCAGGTGATGAGCTATATACTATGCTATACCATATGTCTGTGGTCTACAGGAACATAAGTGAGCAGAGAGCTATAGAACAGCATGCAGAGAACAACCAAAGATATATAACCTGTACTGAACAGAGGTGCTGATGACTAAAGTTTACATATTCAACACACAGTAATTCAAGAGTGCAGAATAGATGATAGAACACTTATAATGTAATAAGTTACTAGTTAAAGAGATAAAAGGAGCTGACTTTTGTAATCTTTGAATTCAAAAGACTGAAGAGCTGGATCTGGTTTTATGGGGCTTGGGCACAAACCCAAAGTACACTGTACTGCTTTGAATGAAGCATGAGAAATCCAGTATTGAGTAATCCCACATAACTGGGCAGCACAAATAATCTGGAACTGGAAGTGGTGGGATAAGGAGCTGCTGCAGTGACTGAAGAGCCTCCACAGTGCCAACAGCAGTAGCAGACAGGGACAGGGCAGCTTGTGACCAGTGGCAGAGAAAGGCTCTGGAAGGAGCACTGAACATGAAACACCACCCTGTTAACTTAGGAAAAACAATGCTGCACATGCATGACCTTTCCATTTCTGTCCCACTTTATACTTTCTAAAGTTCAGTGCAATTTCCTTACACAGGAGGTGGATGAAATGCACATAACATTAAACCAAGTATTAGAAACACAGAGTAAAGGAAAGAACAGTACAGCAGCACAGGGAACAGACAAGAGCAGAGGGAGAAGACAAAGCAAGGAACTGACTAAAGCAAGGTAACATACCATTCATCTAACAGAGGTGCCAATCCTTTAGCCACTAGGAACAGAAATAAATCTACCGACAGCATTAATCAGTAATGCTTGAAATCAATAATACATAACAGACTAATGGAACTGAAAAGTCATTAGTGGTGTGGGAAGCTTACTTACTAAAAGCAAGCTGCATGAACATTGACATTAGTGCTAGTCAGAGAATCTTGCCCATGCAAAACCCAATATTATATCTTCAAGTGATACAAAAATCATAAATTCTGATTTTTTGCATGAGAGGAACTGTCAAAATAAGTCTCTTGACAGGTCCTTTTCAGTTTGTTGGTGGGGTTTTTTTGTTCTTTTTTTTTCTTTTTTATTGCATGAAGCTTCTAAACTAAAAATATATTTATTTCAAAAAGGTTGTGAAAAAATGCAGATATTCAGGTTTGGTTTTTTTTCAGGATTACATCAGTAAAAATATCTAGTTGAACTGTCTTTTGCTAAGGGACAATGATATAGAAACTTTTTAGTGAAGCACTAACCAGAAGTTAATGTGGGAAATAATGAAATACAATGACTGTGCCATCTCGCTACCTTTCCCTTTAGCTTTAATACTTTTAAATACTTTTATCCATTGTATCTAGACAATAAAAGGCTGCTTCATTACAGGAATGTTTTGCTGCAGGTTTTTTCTTAGTCTTTAGACAGAAGGAAGAAAGCTGGAAGGGCTGTGATAAGACTAATAACTCAAATCAAATGTATCTCTTACAAGGAGTATCTATTGACACAAAAATGTTGATCTTACTAATGTTTCTGGCATAACATTTGTGTGAGGGGATTACAAATCCGTAAAGCAAGTCTGTCACAATAATCACCTCTTCAGAGAAGGGACTCCTCTGGCAGAGCAGCTGTTCTCAGACAAGAATGGCCTTTCAATGTCCAAAGCAGATGAAAAAGGTCTCTTCCAGGCCTTGCTCACCAAAAGACAGATATCCCTATTAATGAATAGCATACAAAGGGATGGGAAGAGGTATCTTTCTCATTCCCACCACTCACAAAAGGGGAAAATCTTCTGAGATACTTTCCTGGAAAAAGTAAATTCTGTATCAAGCGTATTTAAAAGCAACTAGCAGATATTTGAGACTTTCAAAGGTTAACAAAAACGCTGATCATATTACTTCGCTCCCTCATTCTAAAGAAGTATAACTTCAGGGCCCACTAACAGTTTGCTTTCTTTTGTTTTATCCCTTTGGTTCCTTTCTTTTTGTGGCTAGAACTTGCCATTTCCTTGAAAGGCAACTGAAAAGCTAAACTAACTGGAAACAGCAAGTTAGGTTAAATTCACTGCTAATGCAAATTCCACTAATAAAACTGGTTTCAAAAACTGGGCAAGTTTCCAGGTATAGATAAAAAGGCATAAAATAAGATTGCAGGAGATCTGTAAGAACCAGTATGATAATGATATAACTGGGATCACTTAACCTCTATCAAGTCTAATAAACATATAAAGCTTATGTTAGCTAAAACTAAAGCATATGCTAGGTCATATTGATTTTAATGGTGTTTATGTATATGGTAGATTAAGGCATGGCTAGTTTTAACAGCCCCTTTGCTAGCTAGGAAGGTAAATATTGATATGCTCATTTCACTGAGGAACGTAGATCTTTACTAGACAAGTGATTAATTTACAGCACTCAGTCTCTAGAGGTCTGTCTGTAGGCCACTGCATTGGACTGAAGCACACTCTGGCAAAAGCAAAACTCAGGTGAGTTCTCAGTCCTGAGAGCTCCAGCCACCCCTGAACACACACAGTGGCAGGCACTGGAGGGGGATTGTGTTCTTTTAAGGAATTTGTATATGAAGAGAAGAATAACTTTATATAGTATTGTACACACCACTCTACTAGTGCAGAGGAGGTCATCCTAGGAGTCCTGCTGGAAAGAAATGGTGAGTATAACCAAAAGAAATTAACAGTAAGATGGCCTCCTAATATCACACAGAGAACTTATTAAATAGACTTGTTTGAAAGCTTAGGAGTTCAAGCAGTAGTTTCCTTATGCAGTTTATGTTGGTCTTATTACACTACAAATATTGCCTTAGTGATGAAGTAATTTCTTTTGTCACCTTTTTCACTGGAGTTCTTTCTCACCCCAATTAACTTACTTTCCTTTTCCTTCCACCCTTCGTTTCTTTCCATTTTCCCAAGTTGTATCTCTTATTCCTTTTTTTTACGCTTCCTTTCTACATTTCAATATCTGTCAGTCTCTGTTAAAGAATAAATAGTTTTGTAGGAAAATGGAAAGTGCCAAAGTAAGTTGTTTTTCTTAACAGGGAATTGGTGGACCACACCTACAGCAAACTAACCTGGAGTCTAACAGACATTGCTTGGAATAATTCAGAGTTTCACATCTGCCAGTCCCACTCTAATTTTGAGTTCAAGAGCTCTTTGCACACCCAGCAAGTTAACAAATACACAAAGCTTTAAAAAATTTCACAGCAATTTTTGGTGCAGATTTTGCACCTTGTTTTTGGGTAATAAAGGAAACCCCCAAGGAAAAGGGTGACGCTACTTAATGATAAGATGGAAACAATGAAACATTGTTTTTCCACACAGAGTAAAGTCACATTACTGCATGTTGCTGCATATAACGCACTAGTTTAATATCATTTGGAAGAGCCTGTGCTTATTCTGAAAAATAATCAACAGTTTAAAAAAGTTCCATACTCAGCCCTGTAACAATATCACTATATAGAAGCTATTTCATAAATACAGCTGTTTTATTAAGTAGATGTTGACCTGGTCATTTGTAAATTAGTTCAAAACCAGCATCATGCTGGTTTTAGAAGCCAGGTAAGGAAGATGGAGGTATTTTCTTTAAACATACAGCATTAAGAAGAACTTTGTGAACTATTTAGAATCTGTTTTACAATCTAATACAGTCTATTGAACACTAAACAATGAAACTAGGTTTTGTTCCTTCATTTGATTACATAGTTCCAGCAAATGCAATCACAGCAAAGTTTACCACCTTCTGAGATAAGACACAAGGCTCAGCCAGAGGCACCTGTTGAAGTTTCAGATCAATTAACTGTTTCCAAGTAAGCAGTACCTTAGACAGAAGGGATGCTTGTTCTGCATGAGGAGGGCAAGTTTTGATTTCTTTGAATACAGTTTTATTTGAATAGCTATTCATTTTTATTTTGAAAGCACTGACAAGGTGCAATACCTTTACTCACAACCTATTCCATCGCATGATAAAACTACAGTGCCTTGTCTCCATCTCTTCTGCAGCAGGATATCCAATGCATATTTGTTACATTAAAGAAAACATCATTTTTTTTTTAAAGTAAAATAATTGCTTCAACAGAGAAAGACTTCCCAATATAGTCCAGGAAAAAGTGTTTCAGCAAAGAGCCCAAGTCTTCAGAAAGATTTCTTTCTTGGCTATCAGCTGTGATGAAAGACATTCAAGAGCCTTCTGCATCTATAGAAAAGTAATCTCTAGTTAAACTTGTCCTTTTCCTTAATGGAACCTGTGAGGTCTGTGTTTCCCAAGCTTCTCCCCCTTGGTTCTGCTTTGGAAGCAATGTTTGGTATAACTTCAGTTCTGTACCAGTTTATTGCTGTACTATCACTTGCTCTAGCAATTCTCAGTGCTTGAAAAGCAAGTTACACCATGACTTACCTACCATTCCTTAATATGATTAGATTGCATTATCTGTTAGATTCCGATTAATCACTAGGTATTCAATTTTAAGGGAAGCACATAATGTTGCTGTTACTTCTTCAAGTCATATGCTGTAGCATGACTGTAATGGTTCAGCTATTAAGAAACAATGTCATATGATCACGTATGTTTTTCTTAGCCAGCTTATCAGTTTGATTACAGCAAGAGGAAAAAGCAGCAGCAAAATAATTTAATTGTTGAAGAAAAGATTATTCTGACAGTACTGATCAGGAGAGCTGGGACATAAAACATCCAAAACATGAACCACCAGTGAGGAACTCTGGCTCTGTAAGGAAGTTTCTCGGCTGGGAGAGGCACCAAGGTTTGTGGCACATTTATGGACAGCCTGGTTCATCAGAGAGAGACTGAGAACCATTTCAACTGTAGATTTTAATTAGCAAAGCCAGCAGCAGTTAGTCTGTTTGTTAAGGATCCTGGGGCACTGTCACAAGACTAGAGCTAGAGGAGAGAGACCAATTCATGAAAAATTAAGTTCGAACATGAATAGCCTTTCCTAAGCAGGGCTTCATTGCAGAATTCTGACTAGCTTAAACAGTAGAAATAATTTTCTGTTGCATTTACCAGAAGCAATTTTTAGACACAATAAATCAACACAGGATAACATACATCAGTGGTTCCTATGCCATATTTCACACTTAAGATTATAAATTGTGAACAGTCATACATAGTTAGTGAGCCCTGTTAACCTTATCTGAACCCTGAAATTCAGGGTGGTTGACTAACTCAGGGAGAGCTTACTTCTTCCAGTCTTGGAAAGTTTAAGGATCACAGGGGATGCTGAGAATTTTACTTTGGTGCATACAAGAAGGGATAAAATTGTTTATTTGCTTATCACTTAATAGCAAATACTCTTGCTTTAAGCTATTAAACTAACATTTTATCTGTAGATAAAGGATTAACACCAATTTGAGTTTCATATAAGAATCACTACAGCTTTACAACAGGGGTTTCTAATATGAATGAGAGCTTCACAGATATAAATAGAGGAATGCTTTGCTAATGTATTATTAACAGAATTGAATATGAGGCTTTTCATGAAAACTGAGTTAGTATTTCCAACAAAGCTGACTGCAATAGTCTAAATTAGTCTTCAAAGTCTCCTTGGAGAAAGAATCACAAAATCAAGCTCTTTTCACGTAAAATGTTGTTACACATGGATCACCAGTATTGAATTAAGCCCATTCATAAGTCTTATCCCGTTAGTGCTACTCAATTATAAATTAAGAAGAAGTACTTAAAGTATGATTTTCACCAAGTAAAGCTGGTGTAAAAAGCTCTGTATCAGAAAACACTGAGGACCAGCAGCTTCCCAAGGGACTGGAAACCAGACACAGCAATACAAGCAGAAGAACCAGGACCTCCACCAGCCAGGACCAGCCCCTCTGTGCCTGAGAAAGGAGCTGCCAGGTTGAGGGAGAGCAGCCAGGAGCCCACATCTCCATTTATGCTCCCGAAGACAGCGAGGCAGAGCCAACATTAAGTTGAAAAAGCATATTAGAACATTACTTGTTAAGGATAACAAGGGCAAGACATCTGAGGGAGCTGGTCCAAAGTCAAGCTAAGAAGCCAGAACCAAGACCAGAGAAATAAAGACTCAAACAGGGCAAGGCTGGAGCTGCAAAGCAACAATGTCCCTGCAAATAAAAAAGAAAGGAGCATCCAGGGGGAGCTAAAATAGAGCTCCTGGCAGAAGGGGTGGGTGGAGGCAACAAGTGAGGCTGCTCAGGGGAATTAAGGCCTGTTAGTTTGCTCAAGGCTCTGACAGCTTTAAAGTAATCTTGCTTCCCCTGAGAGCAGCTGGTTTGCTAATATTTATATAGTTGCCCTTTTACCTTTTCTTGCCAGACTTACCAAGGTAAAAAGTCAAAAAGAAAGCATCGATTTCAAGATTACAATTTGATCGCACAAGCTTAAATTACACCCCCAAGTATTTCTCTTGTTGCATTTAAATTCACTGTGGTTTCTCTTCAAGTTCCTGAGGTGAATGATACTTAAGTGATTTTCAGTTTCTCTTTTACTCTCTATAACTTGGTGTTTAACAAGCTGTCAGATCAAATAGACATGAGGCCATTTGTTCATGCATCCCCTTCATTTTATCAGCAGAGCAAATAAGTATTCTGAATGAGGGAGAGAACAGAGGGCATGTCAACACCATACAATGAACACCACACAGAGATGCTAGTTTGGATTGTGGGAGCAGAATGGGGAGCTCAGTACAACACTTCTTCCCAGCTGGGTACTCCTGCTGAGCAGCCCTTTTCAGTAATGGTAACTATTCTAATCGTGGTGCTGCGCTAACTTTCTTCCGTGACTTCTTGTACTACTTCCGGCTTATCTGCACAGCAAAATAGCATATGGTATGGGCACACAATAAACAAACAAACAAACAAACAAACAAAAGAAAATAGAAAATAGATGGGGATAATAGTCAAGAAACTGCACCACCTTGTGCTCTTGGGTGTCTCAATGTTGGATAAACAAAGACCCCCAGTATGTTCTGCAAGGCATTTTAGGATATTATTTAAAATAGGAGTTGGAGGGCAAGAGAAGTGGCCACAATGATTCTAGGCACATGCTGTGGGGCTCCTGCGTTTTCCAGACAGGAAACCAAAGGGATACCAGGGAGCACAGGCAGAGAAAAGTGTTTTGAGCTCTCATAAGGCTGTGAGGAATGGGATCACACGCTGTGTAGGCACAAGTCATGTGCAGAGCTAGCTACAAACAAACAAACAAGAAAATTGAAATTGATTTGAAAATTAAATTGTAAGAGCAATGGGGCCTGTGAAGTCCTGTGATGAGACGGCACAACTCCTCAAAAATATCATTGATCTGTGCAAATACAGTGTTTGTGTAGCTGTGAATTCTTTGAAGAACTGTGTTATGGGTTTTTTTCCTGCTTGAAAAAATGAATAAAATGTATCAGACCTGAGTAATAAGGCCTTAATGACCCTAATTGACCTCACCTGAGACATGCTCCCCCCCCGCCCCCCGCATGAATCCTATAGGCCCAGGAGTGCTACTTAAATTCAGGTCTGAGCCTTTAGTGCCTAAGCTCTAGTGAGGGAGTGCTGATCTCTAGCTTAGTGATAATCTTATCTGGGTATTGATTCTAGTCCTCATGTGTGAGTTGCCTTACTAGCTTCTCCTCTGGTTTGTCTTGTCTTATTGCTGTGGGGTCTGATGGCTGTCTAATAGGCAATGTCTGATCCTGGTTGCTCTTACTGGATTTGGGGATTGACTCTCTGTTTTGACCTTGGACCTGCACTGTTGCCATAATTTGCTGGATAACCTGGGCACCTGATCCAGCCTGGCTGCTCTCTCCAGACCTGTCTGGTTTAGGGGATGTGGGCACTGCCAGCTTTGTTACTGTGTCTGGCTCCTTGTTTACTAGGGAACACCTGATCCTTACTGCCCCTTAGTAAAACAGAGCTCAGGAGCTATAGGACTGATGTGTGGCTTTCAGGCATCTTCAGTGACTACATTTCTATGTAATATAAACTCTTTTCCTAATGCTACTGCTAGAAATGCTTCACAGCTTGCAGAAATCTGTTTGTTCTCTTCAACTGCCCTTCAGGCTGTTCATATGGTTTGTCAGTTATGCAATGTATTATCATGTTGCTTCTTAAAGGTATGGCTCTTTCTTCCTGTGCAATGAACTGGGTTGGAGAGCTAAAAATGAAGTGTAGCAAAAGTGAATACAGAAAGCTGATGGAGGCTGAGCATGAGTGATGATACAGCTCTATTCTGGCTTCTTTAGATACGCCTTTTGAATTACTTGAAGTTTTCTTTCCAGCTATTCAGGAGTCAGAGTGGCTTTGGTTGCTTTTACTGCTTCAGAAAGCAATTACAGGGCAATTGTTGTAGAGGATTTCTACTTTATTTAGTGTTTGATGTAGCCCTTGTTGTCAAATCCTGGGAGTATAATAATGACAGGACACTCCATGTGGTGCTGGATTACTGCAGGAGCATTTTAAGTCTGTCTTATCTTAAAAATGTGAGAAAGTAAAGGTTTGTTATGGTACACCATGGGCCAAACTACAACTCAAAGGTGACCATTCTGGTCAAGTCCTACCACATTTTATGAGGGAGGCCTGCCATGCCAGATGCTGTTCTCATAAAGCAGGCTACTGAGGAAAGGGAAGTAATAACATTCCCTTTTCCCCAATGCCACATTTCTCACCACAGAATGAGCTCTTTTTAGTGGGAAGCTATAAAAGACTGCAAGGGTCAGCAGGCTTGCATTCTAAGAGTGTCAAAAGAGGGGGTTTCCTCCCATCCAAAACCACACAGAAGAAAGACAAAAAAGGCAGGAAAGCAAAAGTAGTATCTCTTTCTTGTAGGTCAGAAGTCAGACATGAGTTAAGAGTTATGTAAAGCTATTCTGAAAGTCCACAGCACAAACAGAGGCTGTCTGAGTCCTGGCTTCATCTAGAAGGCCTGTCTGTCCTTGCTAACACAAAAGGCTAGGTATTCTAGAAAGAAAACCAGAAGAAAATTAGAAAGTAAGTAGTAAACTCTGTTTGTGGGTATGAGTTGGCTGAAGGCAGAACTGTAGCTGCTGGTTGTGCCTGCCTGGTGGCCTGGGAGTGGTCCAGTGTGGCAGCAGGGACAGCCCTGTCAGATGGGCACTAGGGCAGCAGAAGCTGCCTCAGCAGGATAATTATGCAAAGCAGGCCAGATGTTTACAGTGTGTGGAACTATTTATTAACATTCGGAGATACTAATGATGATGATCATAGGTGTTATAGAAAATATTTAAAATGATTTAGTCAACCTTGTCTGATTCTACCCGATACAATTTTCCTTCCTTGTCTTTTCTAGAGTATCCTCTTCTTGAGACAGAGGAATCTTTTTTCAGTCCTGTTTTCAGTTAGGACTCATGTATCAAGTAAGTTTCTTTTGCATCAGCGTAGAGGAAGATCATGCTATTAGGCAGGAAAATTACTTTCTTTTTTTTCCCTGCCCTTAATTCTGCAACTTTCACAGCCTTAGTGTTCTTCTACCTTCCTCTTATAGGGTGTCTGCAGTGTGTTGTTAAATCACATTTGCCCCACAAGACACTGGTACTTTTAAACAGTGTTCTATATACTGTTTACATGATATGCAATCTGTTATGGAGCTGTGGCCGTAGGAACGAATGTTTGACTTAAATCACCCCTTTTCCTAGTATGTCAGGCTAGTGTATCTCCAAGGATGCTGCTTTGTACTGAGCCTCTGTGCTGTTTCTGGCTTCCTTAGGTACTGTCTTCAACCCTTGCAACCCATTAAAGGCACGATCCTCTGGAGTGCCAGTGGCCCTTGGTGTTCCCCTTAGGGAGGCAGTGCCACAGTCTTGTGTTTTGTGGGAAATGCTTCTGTGGCCCCTTCTGCAACAAACACCAACAGCCCTTAGCAGAGCAGGACCCTGCCCTCTCTTCTCATGCTTTCAGGCCCCAGTGCTTTATGTAAATTAATGTGTGTAGCTTTGTTATAACAGTATCAGAAGCAACAGTCCTGCACTGACAGAGAAGAAGATCATGCATGGGAGAGGTGCAACTTCTTTATCTTGGAGGACTTTAGCTTACAGATTGCTATGTTTACAGTTTTTTTTTTTCCAAGGAAGGATGGCAAATGTATAAAAGATAAACAAAATACCTATGAAGGAACGACAGGTTGGCTGTTAACTTTAGGTAGGAGCTTTTATTTAAAGTGTATAGAAAAATTGAGGCTAAAAGCAAGTCTTATTTGTTTTCATAGCTATTTTAATTTGAATTAAGAACTCTTCTTGTGTGTAGAAAACCTTTAGATTCATGTCTGTCCTAAATGATCCTTAATGACTGGTGCATTGTAAGCTATCAGGTGAATATTAAATATATGTAGGCTTTTATATAAGGACAGACACTTGCAAACAGTGGAAGTGGTAATACTCTGACACATCAAGGCTTATTCACAGCATAACTTTTAAGTACACTTGTACAACAAGCAGAGCCATTCAAACCTATTCAATAGAAGTAATTCCCACTGATATTTGGAAGTGTTTTATGTTTATGACAGGACCTACATGGACACTTTCCAAGCCCCAAGTTATATAACAGAAGAGGTTGGGAGCAAACAATGGATTTAGATATTTTAAAGTTAGCATGACACAGTGCACTGTTGATAAGTAATTGACTAAGTGCAATTTTGTAGAAGAGGATTGTCTGTGCTCTTTTGGAACATAACTACTTGAGTTAACTCCTCTCCCGAAACAGAAATCAAGTATTTGTGGGAGTCTTTTTGAGGTGAAAGAAAACTTTTTAAATTAACATAGAAATGTATTGTTATACAATTTATACTTTTTTTTTAAAGTATAAAGTAATGTTTGAGTAAGTTGCAGTCACCTGGTGATGAATGCCTTCCCTGAAGACTGTTTGCTGTTGGGAAGGTGTAAGCTTGATTGAATGAGAAATGATGATGGGAATGACTGCATACTTTATTTTTGTGTAAGAGAAATGGAGAAGTGTCTGGTTTGCTAGCTTTCACCCTGTCTCCATGATAATTAGTTATGACTGTGCAGAAGGACTAATGCTCTGCGAGATACTGTATGACCTGCATGCTACTCAGTGAAGATAAGCATGCTTGGCTGATCTGGAAGCCTGTAGACTGTGTCTGTAGTTGCTGTATTTGATAACTGGTGCTCTTGAACCTGAGGAACTGCAGATGGAGTTTGTCATGCAGTCTGAGGAATGTCTGTACCAGAGGGACTCTGAAGCCTCAAGCGGGACCACCTAATATCTGAGTGGCAATCCCACCCCAGGCCAAGCCCCCAGAGTCCCTGCTTACTGGGTGCAGTTTACTCCTTTTGTAGCAGGTTGTTAGACAGCCAGGTCTGACATAAGGAGCAATGGATCCCTTGTTGTTAAGGAACAGCAAACGCAGAATGTCCTCAACCAGGCAAAATCTGAAGTACGCCCTACATACTTCTTTGCAGAACTACATCACCTTTTTGATCAAATCTTCAGAGCTTTGAAAAGATAAACCATTGCATATTGAAAGGTGAGCATAGTTGGATAATCACCATGTGTTGCTCTGGCCTTGCTGCTTTTACCAATCTTTGTACCTCTGGTAGTCTTTTTGCACTGTGTGTGAGTTGCAAGTTAACTGGATGTCACGTTGGATTGGTGTGTGGTGTGTTGGCAAACTGTGCAGTGAAGTGGGACCAACAGTGCCAATACAGGAAGTTCTATTTGCATTCCCTGTAAAGTGCTACTGCAGCTTTTGCAGGATTCAATTTCCTTTCTATTTTTATATCATTTTCCAAGTCTGTAGTTAATGTTGACTGACAGGGCCAGCTGAGAATCTTGGGATTTCCTATTACAGATAGTTAAGGAAAATACTAATTCATGCACAGACAGATGCCTTGTTGTAAATTGCACTGCATGAATATCATTGCCTTCACTACTAATTCTGTTTCCTACTGATTACTGAACCTGACTTCTTGTTAAAGGTGCCAGGGGCATGCAGCAGGTTTCTAGCCAGTTGATGTGCAAAGAAAGCTGCACAGAAGATTGATCTTACTTTTTTACTCATGTTGCTTTTATGAGCCAGTTATCCTAAATTGTTCTGTACCCAGAACATATGAGAGCTTGCATTTTATGCTTTCTTAATGGAGCATGAAGAAGGACCTGGGAGCAGGAATTGCATTCATCAAGGACTTTTCCAGTTCACCTCAATTATTATTGAATTGATGTTTGGGGTTTTTTTATATTAGGTTAGATTTGAGTTTCCTGTTTTGTTCCAAGAGAGATTGCCATGAGGGAGCAGCAAGCATGGGCTGCCCTGCAAGGTAGGCAAGCTGGGAGCTGGGTATGACAGCAAGGCAGGTGCAGGAAGCAGCCAATCCCACAAGACTTCTGAGAAGGTCCAGTGGCAGGCCAGTCATCACTAGACAAGTCCATAGCGATAAGGTGTGTCTAAGGTCTAGTGGGAAAGCTGAGCCAGGGTCCAGATCAACAAGGCACATCACACATAGTAAGGCCTACCTAAAACATACTTCAGGATTAAATGGAACACTTCAGACCTACTCAGCCAGACCAGTGTGAGGGTCTGAACTTAAATGCAGCTTTAAGTGCAATGGAGGAAGCCCGGCTGTCTGGCAGCTGAGCCTGCCCCAATGTTGCAACTGCACTGTATCTAAGCTGGCCTTGAGCACAGGGCACTCAGGCATGGGGGTGGCAGGTAGCAGAGCCTCCTGGTGCTCTCCTGCATCAGCTGTAAACTACTACACGCTTGCCCTGTTCTTCAGCTATTTGCTAGGCAGGAGGCAGGATATTGCATTAAGGGGATCTACAGTCTAATGTGGTGCAGCTACATTATGGTAACATGTAAAACCTTTCTGGAAGCAGAATAATCTTAAGTTGGATGTAGAAGAACAGGACTTCAAAATTCAACTGAACGAACTGCCTCAGGTTAAGCAGGTTTGAAGTGCAATACTTCTGTAAAATAGTATTTCCTTATTAATTTTAGCATAAACATATGAGGTATTTGAAGAAGCAGATAGCTGTGATCAGAAGTACAAAGCTGTCCTCTTTAACATCTTGTGGAATAGCTCTGTTTCCTGGGAGACAGGCTGTTTATCTTGTCAGTGAATAGACCTGATAGTTTAATCCCTGCTCTCTAGGAAGGAATGTGCTGAAGTTTCCTGAATCATAACTTACCAACAAGCAGAACAATAAATGTTTATTGTAAAGTACAATGAAACGTGAGCAGAGAGGAAGGAGATCTGTGCTTGCCTTGCACCTTCTCACGAGTTTCCTGCGGAGGGATATGAGCGCAGGTTTGCTAGAGTCACACCACTTTGCTCTCATCCGCCTGCACTGGGTGCCAGCAGCAGGGACACTGTGGCAGTTCTGGCTTTTACGGTCCTCTACCTGTGTGTGCAGGCTCAGGTCACAGGCACCCTACTTGCAGTACAAGTGTGGCCACCAACTAAGTCAAAGTTGCTCCTTGGGGAGGACTTGCCAGTTCTAAACAGATCAGACTTCATCTGGAATCAGGGAAACAGAAGTATGGCCTGAAGCAGATTAAAGGTTACATTTCAAACCTGCTTAACTGGGGGCAGTTCATCCAGTTGATTTTTGAAGTACTGTTCTTTTTTATGTCCAGGTTACCAATCTGAGGGCACTTTGGATGAATCAATGCTACTAGCAGGCATGGGTTGCACTAACTTCCTTGTGCTGTAGAGAAAAATATGCATTAGATTTCTAGAGTTTAGCATGAAAGATGGGAAATTGGTACAAATAAACTGGGCATAAGTTTAATATAACATGAACATACTCAAGTTGAGGTTGCTGAGTGCCCATAAAAATACAACTAAGCTTGGTAACTGAATTTTGACAGACTCCACTGCAGCAGCTTGCTTTTCTAGTTCTGTTGTGCCTCTACTTTTATTTAGTTTTGTAAGTTCATATCTCAACATGGCTAACTCTAATTATGGCCATTCTGATATCTATTCAATGAGCTGCTTTTTACCAAGCTTTGCTTCTAAGACTCTCAACTCCCTAATTGCTAATAACTAGTGGCAAAACAAAGGCAATCCATGCATCTCCAAATTGCTACTAATTCTTTATATCCTCTTTCTTGAAATACTGCAAAAACAATAACTATGTGCACTTAATCTATTGAATTGAATAACCCAGTGAGTCCTGAGACTATGTTTTGTATTTATGCACTGCAGCCATCCTAACCATCGGCACTGATGTCACAAAGAATGAAGTATGCTGTGGGCTCTAATTTAGGCTCTTAAAATCATAGAGAGTTGAAGTTAGTATATTTTAGTATATAGGTAGTAGTGTGTGTGCATATATGGGGCCATTTTCTAGTAGCATATGGATCACTTGGCACTTACTTAGATATGTAGTTTATCGTCGAATTATAAAATAGTCTTAGTGAGAATGGACCTCAGGAGTCTCCCATCTAACCTCCTGTTTGAAGCAGGGTCAGCTCTAAGGTCAGACCCAACTGCTCAGGGCTTTGTCCAGGTAGGTTTGAAAACCTTCAGGGATGGGAACTACCCAGCCCCTCTGGGTACATTGTTCCCCTGCCTGCCTCAAAAGGTTTTTTCTGTATCTGCAGTTGGAATTTCTCTTGTTTTTATTATTACATTCACATTGTAAAACAAGCGTGTTGGATTGTAGTTCAGGAGTAATGTCAATGCCAAACAATGTTGAGAACCTATGTGGGCCACAAGTGAAGTGCTGCTGATGGGGACAGAGTTCAATGCCTATAAAATCTGTTCCAGTAGGGACACAGGGGCCCTACTCATGTGGTATTTCATTGCACATGGACCTCAAGATCTGTAACTCGGACAGAGTATCAGCTGTCCCAAAAGCAGTGCCATGGCACCAAAAGCTCTCTGAAATGAGATGTATTTGTAAAAGTTGTACTTGATGAAATCTTCTATACCTTGTTTTCCTAAGGACTTGGACACATCTTCCTTCCCTCCAATCTAGGCATGATTCGTTTCTGCATCTGCTGCTCATATCTTTGTAGAGCAGCAAAACCAGCATGAAATTGATGTGATCTTGTTTCATTGCTGCCCAAAAGGTTCTGAATAGCAGCCCTGGAACAGAGTGGGCTTTTTGACTGCATTCTGCAGCTGCAGGGAAAATCTGCCTCTAAGCCTGAAGCATCAAGAGGACAGCCCAGCGTCTGTTCACATACACGATATCTTTGGGCTTGCCTTTTTTGAAATAATGAGAAGTTTAAATGGAAACCTGGAAACAGGTTACTCGGGCTTCCCTCATTTGCCAAGAAAAGCTTCCCACTTATCTTTGACTGGATGGATTTTCCTCCATTTCATTTAAATATTGTGCTCTACATGTGGAGACCTTAACATCTAATTTATGAGAAGCATTAATGCTGGCTTAATAATGATATTCTATGTGAATCTGTTTAGTCAATGTATGAATACAAAGTTGCTTTGATTTTTATGGGCTCATTTTTAGTACATGCACCTCATTATTTGCATTTACTTGTCACCATGACGACTTCCTATCAGTTTGCCTGACTCTGTGCACTCCACAGAAGTTGTGGTTAACCCAGGGCCTAAATGCAAAGGGCCAGGGAGTAACAGCTGGGCATCTGATTTCCATAGGATTGTGCATAGTTCTGTTCTGATGAAGTTTAATGCATCATGTTTAAAGCCAAGCAATTATGTTCTTTGACCAGATCTTCAATTTGCAATTTCTCTAGTATCTTCTTATTCTTATGTACGCAGGTTTGTGAAGTCGTCATGGATCAGCAGGTAATTGGCAAGTATCCTACCACAAAACTAAGCTGCCTTGCTCCTGTCTGTCTGCTTTCCAGTAACCTATAACAATATCCCTGCCTTAGCAAATCCGGCTGATGTGTTCTGTCAGGAGGGATTTTTCTACTTGGTTTTGTATGGAAAAAATCCTCATTCTTTGATCTGAGATGCCTGGGCTGATACTTTGGGATCTGTGCTGTTTTGTGGTAGATGGGGATGTGTGGTGTGCAGAGCAGTAGGACTGCTTTTGCTTGTTGTGTTGCTTCTGCATGTTCCAGCTGGCAGCTGTGGTGTCTCTGAATGCACACTGTACATATTGCATCCATTTTCTGTGGGTAAAGCCTTGCATCATGTGAGTTTTTTCAAGAGTTGTAGTGAATAATATTTTATTTTTCTAAAAAATAAATTCAAGTATCCACAAGGAAAGTGGTTACTCTCAGCTGCATTATCTGATCAAAAGGCATTTAGAAATGTGACAACCGAGTATTTCCACCACAGGCAGAGCTGCTTGTACCAGTTTTTGTTAAAAGGCCGCTGGAAATACTTTATTTGAATCACCCCAATTGTCACTTAGGGAGTTTATTGGTATTTATTCTTGTACAAGTGCTGGCTGAAGTTACATTCAGAAATGTGTGGCCTACCAGACAAACACAGCTGTGACAAACCAGTTCAGCACTACAGACAGCAAGGATGTGTCAGAAGCAAAGCCAAGCGGTCAGACAGTTGTGCTGCTGCTGAGAACTTAATTTTTGGAATCCATGCTAAAAGGCATGCAGTTGAAAGCCAGTGGAGATGTATTAATGATTTACTTTTTGACTGTAGTTATATTAATGAAATTACCAGGGGAATAATTGGAGACCTGTCCCAGTGTACTCTAGAAAACCAAAAATCTACTGGCCTGTCTGAATCTACTGCTGTCAGCAGCAAAATGTATGACTCGAAAATGCCTTTAGAGTGACAAAAATACAGTTTCAAGGAGTTAATAATCTGATGGGTTAAAAATCATGTTTTGAAAAATAAACACAAGTTTCATGATCTCTAACACTGTATTGTAATATAGTTCATAGCCTGAGCTGCTGAAAAAAAATTTATGAGCAATCCTAAGGGCAGGTGCATGAATTAATGCTGCTATGTTCTCAAGAAATGTTTGGTAACATCTTTATTTACCAGTAGGTGTCACTGGAGCCCAGCAGAGAGCTATTATTACTTTAAAACATGATTTCTGCTTAATCAAACCCTTGTTTCGTAGAGAAACATTCAGGAGTTGTACATCCTGATCTACATCCAATAAAAACAAAGAACAGTGATCAATGCTCTTTCAAATACGGTTCTTCCTGTCTCAGCTACTGATGACTTGCCAGATAATTCAATGGATTGAGAAAGAATTCTGGTGTTTTTTTTTTCTCTACAGCATGTCTGAATCTGGTCCAAGCTGATAATGACCGAAGTGATTATTTTATGCAAAGGTGAAACCAGTTAGAAGTCCTGTTTGATTACTCAGACCTTGCACAGTCTTGCATTTGGAGGTGGGGACAAAACGGAAAATCAAGCCAAAAGACCTAAATAATATTTCCCCCCCTCTTTTTCTGGGGGACCTGTGTTGAAAGTTACGGTCGGGGAACTGAATGGGACAGGAATGACCTGTCAGCCACGGAATAGCTCTCTGCAAGACTGAAAAAGCATTTAGGGAGCAAAATTTCCTATACATTGCATTAGAGGGCATAGCACTGTGCTGAAGAAGACTGCTTAGGATTGAGCTGAAGTAGCCCATGGAATAATTTTCCTTTTTTAATGAACTGCAGTTCTTGTTTGCTGTGTTTGCTTAACAGGTGAACAGCAAAAGTATTTTGATTGAAATGAGTTTTCAAGTACGCTTAAGTATTTACTATCTGAAAGGCACAAGAAAGCACCAAGTAGATACCTGTGGTTACTGCATATTGTTCAAGCCACTTGGTAGCACACATCAAAATATAAAAGGGGAGTTAGGTTTTGTTTTCCTCCAGGTATGGTACAAGGTTTATTCTTTATGAAAACCAGTAAGGAGACGTTTTGAGTTAGCTGAAGCATCTTAGTTTGAGCCTAAGCTCTTGCATCAATACATTCCTTCAATTCCTCTCAATTGTTGACAAAAAACAGAATTTGCTGCACAGTAAACATTTATCTCAGAATTTCAGGGTCACATATGCAGCAGAGAAGTATAGCATAAGGAGACTGCCTGCAGGCCAGTGTATTATTAGAATAATAATGTGCTTTCGGGCAGTAAATGCACTGCCTGCTCTGTTGCCCTTGCATAAGGCTAGATCCAGTAATGAGTCATTTCTTTGATATGTCCAAAGAACCAGGCAGTGCGCAGGTTGTTTTTAGCCTTTTGTTATCATCTTTAAATATATTTCTGAATGTACGCTGACAGCACTTAAGAGGCCCTCTATTGATGCTGCAGAGTGATCTTTGACCATTTAATGGGGCACAGGTACATTGTATGCAGTATGTATGTAACTGGTGTAGAAGTGCTTAGTTACTGGGCAAGTTCTACTCTTCCTAAAAACGAGAAATGAGTACTTGGGAAATGCAAAGGTGAAAACAAAAAATCTTATAAATCAAAACTCAAAAGGCAATGTTACAGGTTACAGCATCTGCACATAAAAACTGCATAAGAGAGCAAAGGAACATAAAATGTTGGTCACATACTTGCCCTTCTTAAAAGATGAAGGAAGCAAAGTGGCAAAATAAGTAACAGAAATGGCTGCCCCCCCTATTGCTAGAGGAGGAATAGACTAGGACAATGACAGTTCCACCAATGAGCTTATTATAAGAATAATTGAAAATGTCAATTTCTTATGTTCCCATGTATCTCTTTGCCCAACAAGCACTATGGTGGTGCATTCTGGTAGCTTTTCTTAAGGGCTGCTGCAGTAAAGGGAGATAAAATCAATAATAATGTAAAATGGCCAGATCTTAAATTCAAAAAAAAATTCAGAGACAGGAAAAGGTTGGTATACAATCTGCTCCTTCTATAAGGCTGGAAAAGACCTCAGACATTTGAGAGTCAGCCCCTTTTATTCCTTAACAAGACAGTGGGAACTTGTTTTGTTCAAAGGACCAAGGTACCCAGACTTTCCTTGAGGCTTTTAAAGATAGGCTGCATCCTTACTACAAATGCCTTTGGTTTGGGCTTTTTTTTTTCCTGAACATGTTGGCACATTGTAAAATCTTCAGTGGAAAACAATACAGGTGGTTGCTTTCCCAGCAGAGCTTGCTGGGATAAACTGCACGACAGAAAAAAGGTTCTGACCTTGATGATTATAACAAGGTGAAAGCTACTTTGTGTTTTTCCCACTAGTGTTTCACCACAGGTTTTTCCAGTAGATTTGCAGGCTGAGCACCTAAGGAAAAAGCTGCCTGGAAAACCACTGAGAATTTACCCATAGGTGAATGACTACTGTTGGTTCATCGAGTAAAACTAGTCTTTCTGGAGGCTCCTCTTGCATTGCAGAGGTGATGCTGCCTCTTGTGATTGCAACAGATGGGTGTGCAGGCCACAGAGAAGGAGTAGGACAACTTTTCTGCTGGCTGCCTGGGCCTGGCTCAGTAATGTCATGATCCAGGGAACTCTTTCTATTTATTTATTTATTATTAATGGAGAACTGGCCCTTTGCACTCATACAAGCATGATTTTTTTCTATCCAGCAGTGCCTGTTTTAATCTTTCAGTTACTAAATTTAATGCCTTGGCTTGACCACCTCATATGAGGAGATAGCTACATTATGATGCAATACTGAAAAATATGATCTGAAACAGTATAAAGATCCCCTGTTTGAATGCCTGTAAGTCTTTTTTTCTCAGGGTTCAGTGTCAGAAATAAGCAGTACATTATCCACTGGAAATACCTCACTAAGAAAAGCCATATTCCTGTCAGAAATCATACTTTTCTGTACACAGGGTTGCAGATCTCCCCCTCCTTCCCTGCCCCTGTACATTCTGCTTTATGTTGGCTGTATAGGGTTTGTGTGGCAAGGTTTTGGTAGCAGGGGGACTACAGAAGTGGCTTCTGTAAGAAGTGTCAGAAGCTTCCCTTGTGTCTGATGGAGCCAATGCCAGCCAGCTCCAAGATGAACCCACCACTGGCCAAGGCTGAGCCCATCAGCAATGTGGCAGCATCACTGCAATAACGGGTTTGAGAAGTGGAAGAAGAAAGCTGCACTACTGCAGCTGGAGAGAGGAATGAGAATATGTGAGAGAGGGGAAGGAGGCAGAGGAAACTGGGAGTAAAGTGAAGCCTGGGAAGAGGGGGGTGTGGGAGGAAGGTATTTTAAGATTTAGTTTTATTTCTCATGATCCTACTGACTTGATTTGCAAGAAATTAAACTAATTTTTCCAAGTCAATTCTCTTTTGCCTGTGACAGCAATTGCTGAGCGACCACTCCTTGCCCTTACCTCAACCCATGAGGCTTTGGTTATATTTTCTCTCCCTTGTGCAGCTGAGGAGGGCAGTGATAGAGCGGCTTTGGTGGGCACCCAGTGTCCAGCCTGGGTCAGCCCCCCACATCTGCCCTGCTGCAGCTCTCAGTGCAGCTGCTTTTGTCCAGTCCCCGGGGATCTGCTGTGGATGGTGTTGCTGCACTTCCTCCAGCATGCGTTAATAACGATACTCTGCAAGTGACTATTTTCGGAGAAGTTGACTGAAGTATGGTAATTAGTTACTTAATGTGGCTCTTTACCCTCCCTTCACCTTTGCTGTGCAAATAGCAAGGGGGAAATTCTAGCCCCAGTGAATTGAAAGGGGGAGGCCCTGTGTGCTCTCACCCTTGTGTGCCCTGTGACATTTGAAGGACAGGAACAGGAGGAGACTCAAATTTTGCAAATAAAAAGCAAAAAGCACCAAAATGTCTAGCATTTTAAGTGGTGCTAATTGGGACATGAAAGCACTGCAGCTTCTGTGAGCGCAGCAGGACATCCTCTTTACCCCCATCCCTTCCCACCTGGACAGAGGCAAGGAAGGAAGTACTAGAGGAAGTTGGAGAGGACTTGGGAGGCAAATGGTGGCTAGGCTGAGACACAGAACAGGGAAGAGGCAAAGGAGAAGATGAGATTAGTGGACTGAGAGGTTGTAGGGGTAGTGGTGTGGGCACCAGGAGTGATGGGGAGAGCCCTCTTCGGAGCTGCTGTTTGCTTCCTGGGCAGCACCTTGCAGGGAATGGGGCAAGGGGTTATTGAGCTCACTGTCTTTTTGTGGGAAAAGGGGTGGAGCCAGGATGTGTTGTGCTGTTAATTCATGGGCTTGGTGTGAAGGATACCTAGTGCTATGGTCCCTTTAAAGCCTTTAGTCTCAAGTAAGCTGATGTGACTGTCAAATGCTGGATTTCGTCCATCAGACAGCACAGAGAAATCTTCCATGTCTGGAAGGACATGACTGCCTTAATCTGCCCCAAGGGTATCTGCTGCATGGGGAACCTTCCATTTCCCTACTGTGTTGACTACTTTTTCTTTTAGAAGAAACTGAAACAGTTTAAAATGTTTCAATGGCTGCCTCAAGACTGAATTATGTGAAAGACTCTGTAGTAGGTTACAGCTCATTTTGAAAAGTCTGCTTTGTTATCCCCACAGAGATCTTGGCCCAGAACCTCAAAAAGAGAACTCAGATGGTTCTAGAGTGTATTAAGATGTGATGTGTCCAAAAAACTGTTCTACCCCTCTTATATGTGCCTTCTACTGTTAGACTGTTATCTCTCCTATTTCTAGCTCTGATGTATTTGTGCTGTGTTTTTCAGGGCTTTCTTACTTAATTATACATAGCAAAGCTGATAGTTTCTCTTGTTGCGGGGTAGTGCTGGGAAGCTGTAGGACTCACTTATGGCTTCTCAAGAAAAGTGTTAAGGTGGAAAACTACAGTTGTAAGATGGCTGCTTATCTCCCAGTGCTGTTCTCATTGAGGCAAATGCAAAACTGCAGTATTTTGTGTCCTGCTTTTTTTGTAAAAGGTTTTGTGTGGTTGAGTTTTGGTGTTTTTGTTTTGTTTTGGGTTTTTTGTTTTGGTTTTTTTGTTTGGTTTTACTCTTTTTTGTGTTTTCCAAGGGAGATGGCAACTATCAGTAACAGAATTTCACAAAAAGGATAAGATGCCTGTTAAATTCTACCTTCTGAGAATTAAACTTACCTACTGCCAAACATGGATGGGATTTGGCTTTCGTTTGCTCTGTCTTGGTACTTGCATATTTGAGGTAAGCCAGATGAAAATGGAAATAGCAAAGCTTAACCTGTTAACTGCAAAGCTGTGAAATTTTCAAAAGTATCTAAAGTATGGTAGGGGCAGTAAAACTGCCCATCTCTGCTGTTTTTGAACACAACAATGTTTGTTTTCCATCATCATCCTAGTAAAAGGCTTTATTAGACTTACAGACTTCTGCTGATTCCCAAGATAGGATAGGTAGCACATAAATGAATTTAATTTATCCTCTGTTAGTCATGGGAAATTCCATCATGACCATGAATCTGCAGTGGTTTAGATTACTCTGTACGGGGAGTCTGCAAAGACTAGAAATACTGTTGGAAATGTGAAGCTGTCCCGGGGGTATAAGGTGTGTGAGAGCTTTCAAATGGCATCCAATTACTAGTATTAGACTGCAAAATTCTCTAAATTACTGAGTGACTTAGGTAGCCTAGGGTTTACATTAGAAACAGATTTAATTTCAACTCTTTTAGCTTCATATCAAAATAGAAACTATTACCTAATAGTTTCTTGGTGTTACTTCCTTACTCTGGCCATATTCTTCACTTTTTTCTGATTCTCAGGACAAACTTTTATGTTGTAGAGAACTTCACAGAGCCTCAGAGTGTTCGGAGCTCTCACAGTCCTGTATTTTCCTCTTTGCCTAACAGATCAGTTAGTCACCAAGTAAGACTATGCAAAACTCTGACTGGTTTAACTCTCCATTTTACTCTTTGAGGTTAAATATGCTCATTAGTAGCTCTGATCAAGAGTACCCACAGGAAAACAATGTTCTTGCTTTTTTTATTCAAATTATGAATTTCAAAGTCTGCAACCTGTTTTCAGGGGCTCTTCAATAACTGAGTCAGGTGGTGAGATAGAGATGAGCTTGTAATTCTTCTCTGAAACACAACTGGCCATATTCTTCACTTTCAATCAAAGCTTGTACATCTCCTCACTAGGCCCAGTCAGTTTTACCTTCACTTTCTCTGGCAGCACCCGTTATATACTGGCTTTAAAGAGCATGTGCAGAGCATGATTTTCCTTCTGAAGTAATACCTGAAAGCTGCCAACACGTTGGTAGGTATCAAGTAAAGACCAGATTTGATCACAGGATCACTAAATAAAACCACAGTCTTGTATCTCCTTATTGAAAGCCAGGAAAAGTAAGTTTTTGCATTGAGTAAAGTAAATATAAAATAAGGGGGGAAAAAGTAATGTTTCTTAACTAGAAGTATTGAGACAACTCTAACCTCTTTTGTGCAGTGAAATTAGCCTCTTAGATGTTTCAATGTTTTGCATTTGGGACCTGTATTGTAAAGCCTCCAAGGATAGATGGCTACTATGAATACATGTTGTGAAGCCATTTTAGGCCCAAGGTTGTAGAGGGTTTTTTGTTCCTTGCTTTTTTTCGAGTTCCTCACTCTGAAAAATTACCAAACTACACCTGCGAGTGTGATGTTCTTTTTTAATATACTGCTTTTCCAGTCGTGCATCCTCAGTTTCCTATTCCACAAGGATTCTGTAGAATACTGCCTATGGAGTGCAAAACGTTGGATTTGGGGATTGCTTGATACCTGCACGCATCACCTGCATGACACAACCTCGGTGGAGGGTTTTTTCCGTGCTGGAGTGTGGGCCGTTCATTAAAGCCCCAAAGGTGCGCATAAATCCAACGCACGTGGGTGGCTGGAGCAGCCCGGGGAAGTGGGACCATGTGAGAGCCGCGCGTTCGCTCCGTGGGGCTCCCCGGCGCAGGTGGGTCCGGCAGGAGGGGGCCCGGGGGTGGGTACCGCGCTGGGCCCCGCCAGCGCTGCGAGCGGCCGGCCCGAGCCGCACCAAACTTTTACCGAAGTGCGCGCAGGGCGGGCTCAGTACCTTCCCCAGCCCCCGGGGAGGGCCCTGCTAGGCCTTGCCCTGCCCCGGTTCGGGGCTGTCGGGGCCCGAGGTACACAGAGACACCCCGAGCCCTGCCCGGGCGCGGGCGCTGACGGGGTGGGGCCGGTCCGCGCCGGGGCCCCGCTGACTCCGCCTCCAGCACGGCTGCGCGGGCCCGGGTGGGAGGCGGCGGCGGGTGCGGCGAGGCCGTGTCCGTGTCGGCGGTTGCTGCCCGGG